>JAESVK010000442.1:283510-296220 GCA_017140935.1 Hamamelis virginiana | reverse complement strand
TCAAAATATATTTAGCAACTAACCCCACAAAAGTGTAACTTTATATTGAAATGTGATTTTTTTCTAGTTAGAAAAGTATAATTGGTATTTGGCCCCTTTATAAATCAAGGTTGGAGCGTGGATAGCTCTTCATGGAGCGCCAATACCACCGAACACAAACTGACAAACTCTTTGATTTATAAACCCTAACGGTTGGTTAATAATCAAGTCACAGCCTGCAACAACACTTTGATGTACCACAATATACGAGTCACCCATGCATCACCGTCCGATCAAAATTGAAGTGTTGTCAGTGTACATGACATGAACACAGCTGAAAAGAGGACCGCCTTGCATCTCTGACGGTTCCATACTAATATAACAGCCAGCCTTAATGCACCAAACGCTACGGAAAATCATTAAATCGCCACAAGCTTATAAATTATGTACACAGCTGGGGGAGTCATTATAAGGTGCAACTAATTTATTGCTTCTCTAAAATAAGTTGCATCACAGATTTAAAAAAATTAACCGTTAGCATCATGTCTGTCTAAAATCACACAATGATCCATTGATTATATATAAAAAATAATGATATTTTGAATAATAAAAAAAAATTTCAAAATTATATTTTTTAGAAACCGACAATTGAATTATTATGATTTTTAATACGCATATTATATTTAAGAATATTATTTAATTTAGGCACCTTTTGGATTTATTTTTCATTAGTACTTATTTGCTTTTTAAAAAAATTTCTAAGAAATTACATATTGTAAATTTTTTAAAAAAGTAAATAAGTACTCATAAAAAACAAATCCAAACGATGCCTTAATAATCAGTTTTTAAAATTTTATTTTACAACTGAAGTACTCTACAGAAATCACCTGATATAATTTTACAATAAATGCGTCATATAATAGACAATCTATATACATGAACACGTATGAATCGTGGAATGTGACAGTGAAAGGACCTGCTGCTGTCGTCTAACCAACAGCATTGAAAATTCCACCTCGCAAATGGTCCTCACATTCTACCATTAGAATTAATTGACTTGTCTGCAACGTTAAGTCTGATTTTCCTGTTTAGATTAAGGAGCTCTTAAGTAAATTTGGAAATCTAAAATGGTGAAGATGCATTTGGCCCATCGAAAGGTCTCACAAAAAATTGGCCCATCGATAGGAATTATTGAAAAGCCTAGAACTCAAAGGCTTTCATATCAATAATGCCAAGGCCCATTAATTACTAAGTAGGGATTAATAATGAGTTACTAGTAAATTTTTTTTTTTTTTAATTATAAAAGTTTTGTGCACACTTATTCATATTTTATACAAAGGTTTTTAAATAATGGTAGCTAGGCAGATATTGGCCGTCTGTACGGCCCTCTAATTGAGAGCCATCCTGTCCACATTAGATCCTCTGACAGTTAGCTAGCAGTTCATTTAACAAAACGGAAAGCTTTATTTATTTTTTTTGTCCACTCTTTATTCTGTGGGGTTGGGGGATTGGACAAACATTATACGAGAGAGCCCTCGAGTTAAAACCCGAAGCTATACCCTAAGGGAGTAAGTCCAATTTGTAGAATGAGAGTATTTCTATCTTATCAATCAGGGTTCGATTTTTCTGAGGAGTATTCCCGAAATTAATTCCTAAATGCACCAGATTGATGTGGGGGAGTGCGTCTTTAAAATTGTCCAGAAAAAGATTTAGTTGAGGTGAGCACAAGCTAACCCGAACACCCTGATCATTGAACAAAAAAAAAAAAAAAAAAAAGGAAAACCCAATGCAAAGGAAAAAAAAAAAACTACTTAAAAAAATGTTGCCTCCATCATTAAAGTTGAGACTATTGTCTAGCTCAAGCATAAAAGAACCATTTTTTTATATTTGGGTAGGCATACATTGAATCACCTTTGGTAATATCTTTCTCGTCTTCGATCATTAAATAATGTAAGCACCAAAACATTTGATAAAGTTAGCTTTGTGTCTTGTGTACTAATTTAATCCTAAAGTCCCTAAAAAGTTATCCCCAATCTGGAAATTAAAAATTGAAAAAAAATAATCATAATAAACTAATTAAAAAAAAAAAAAAAAGCCTTCAACAATTTTGTTTGAGAGTCCGTGACCCGCCAAAAATGCCAAAATTAAAGGGGATCAGATGGGGGACCAGATTGGTGGGGGCCTCACCCACCTAACAATACATTGAACCCAACTTACAAGGCATTTTTCATGCACCAATTAATGATCGATGTACACCATTCATTTAATTTACCCTTCCTCATTCTTCTCTAATTATTTATTTTTATATTCCATCACAAGAGAGAGAAAGGGAGAGAGAGATTTGTGGGTGTTCCATTCTTCTTTTTTCCAAAGCAAAAGAAATTGATTCTTTCCTTTAATTACTAAATCCAAATGGATTATTTCATGGGGTGTGTGATTTTTGGCACCTCAGTTTCCTCATGGGTTGCTCTCAAAAGTTGCCTTTAGCACCGTTTGATCATTAATTGGTGATCCAAAAGATTTGTCTTTCACTTTCTTGGCAATATATCAAAGGAATGAATGATATGAACTACAGAAAGATCGAGTTCATTCAAGTATATTTTTATTTTGCCCATAACTATTAAAGAATCACAACTACTTTAGTTATTTAGTATTGGTCTCATCTAAGCGGCATTTTAAGAAAGGTGATTTTGTATTATGTGGCACCTTTCAATACTTGAATTGAATATTTGCGCTTAATAGTTGGAAACTTTATATTTAAATAAAATAAATAAAATTAAGCGATTTATTTTCCTCCGATCCACTTGGAAGTTCGGAAATATATATATATATATATATGATGCAAGAATCAACGAACGCCGAACACTATGATCTCAAGACTGCAAAAAAGACAATTTTAAGGTAGTCCGGCGATAACCCTCCGACGGTCAAGTCAGTGTCAAATTGACCGGAAATGAAAGTAAGAGAATTATTAGCTCAGAATTGCTTACCTCCTACACTGTTCTACCTTTCTTTATATAAAGGGTTTGGCCTATTGGCAAGTGCAAAATTCTTTTCTAATTATTAGTTGATTTGACTGATTTTCAGTTGATTCTGTGGATTATGTAACGGTTATTGACTTTTGTCATTGACTTTTGTTGTGAACTCCTTGTCTTCTCCCCAATCTTTGGTCCTCGGAAATTAGACTTCGTACGATAAGATTTTCCCATCAATATATATATATGTACATTATCGGGAGTGTATATATATATATAATTATTTTAAGCTTTTGTTTTTTTTAAGTGTTACCATCATTTGCATACTCTTCTAGGCTTCTAGATCTCATATCAATAGTACGTACTTTCTTTCCACATTCTTTCTATCATATGTTCACACCCTCCAAGCCGCTTTTTTCTTAAAGTAGCAACTATATAAGTTTAGGACAAAGCTCGATCAAATGCAATAGTCAACAGTCAACATTCAACGTGGGGTCATCACCCAAGTGTATGCATGCATGCAAATCATGACTTTCATATAATATTATTATAACTTTAAGGGTCATACGGTTGGTTGAAAAACATTTCACGGCAGCATGCAAAGAATGATCAAAATTCAACAAAGTAATCAATCTCATCACTAGATCAACTGTTCTTAAAATTAATTTCATATTAGACTTCAATTAAATTTATTAAACTATTTTGACAAAAAAAATAATAAATAAATAAATATTAATGGAGCAATTCTAACTTTAACTTGATCATTAAACTTAACATGAAATTAATCGAACTAAAGATCGAAATTTTGAGGTTTCGATTATATTTAGGTCAAACCTGTAATTGAATATAAGTCATGTCCTTCAAAATACATTATAAATAACTAAATTTTTATATCACATTAAATTCCAGTTAAAGTTACTAAAAAGTGATTAATAAATTAATCTTAACACTTTAATTATCAAATGGACGGGATTTATAAGCTGGTAATTTCGCCCATTCTTAGAAATTAATCTGGACTTAAAATGTAAGTCCAAGATAACCTACGTTAGTCATTTTTATTTTTAAACTAGCATAACATAAAAACTAAACAACAGTTGTACAGAATTAGATGCCAAAGGCATCCTTGTCCATAGAGGACTTAATACAATTAGGGGATTTCACAAAATGAACAAAAGGGATATATACTACCAAAACATCCAGCTTTTGCTACCAATACCATACCAGCACAACCATTTGCTTCCCGGTAGACATGCCTCATTTGCACTGCTCGAATCCTCCATGTTCATTATTTCAAAATATCTTTTCTATAAATGACGTTCTAAAATAAAATTATTCTATATCTGATCTTCTGCCAAAAAAAATATTTTCATATTTGATCTCGTTGACCCAATCTACTGTCACATGTCAAATGCGAATTGAAGTAAAAAATTACTGTTCTAAAAGATATGATATTCAATGTGATATTGACACAGTTGACTGGATCAACGAGACTATATGTGGAAATATTTTTTTTTGCAGAAAGTCAGCTATAGAATAATTTTATTTTAGAAGGTTATTTATATAAATAAAATTTGACTATTTTGAAGAAGAATTTATTTTTAATACAACTTTATATATATATATATATATATATATATATATATATATATATATATATTCCCTTTCGAAAACCAAACTAAAGCATAAATGAGGCAATCTCTTTGTGCCTCTCTTTTCATGTGAAAATTTTCCACAAATTCGAAGATTCTGTTTTCTAAAACTGGTCGCTGCACGTAATTACTTTTCAACCTTTTTTTGTATTTTTTGACAAAACAAACAAAATTAACTTTCAACGTTCAACGTTCAAAAATTTGGGGCCGTCGTGTAAATCGACAGTCATATCACCGTCCGATGAGAAATCAACAGTCATTAAGCGAGCGTCACGTCACCCATCTGGTAAAACGTGAATCTTCTCTTAATTGCCATATATACAGGGGACCATCAACGGTGTTTCTGACACTTGCGTTACGCACTTAAAGTGACAGACCAATTGAAATTACTCATTTTCAATCCAACAATCTTTTGATCCTCATTTAATCCAACAACCCACTATCTATTTTATATTTTTATGCAGGACTTGTAGGACCCACCACTTGTTGCAAAACCAGTTTAATGAACAAGGTTGTAGTAGAATATTAAAGAAAATTTTCTTAGACTAGAGAGTATCCTCCTTTGAAGAAAACAAATACAATCCTTTAAAAGGACAAGATTTCTATATATTTATTTATGTCCTCGTCTAATTTAATCTTCCATTAATTGGACCCACCATTGGACGCAATACCTGCTTAAATGAACAAAAAAAAAAATTAATAATGACCTTGAATGAAAAGTTTCTCGGACCAAAAAGGATCCTCGCGTGAATAAAACAAATATAATCCTTTGAAATGACAAAATTTGTATGTGCTTACGCTCTCTCTTATCATTATGATTGTTGATTACAATGTAAATGTCCAATCGAAGACCTTTTAGGGTTTTTACTATAAAATTAAGAAACCACGGAAAAACGGAAGTGTCCAAATTAAATTCCGACAAGCTAAAGTTAGAAAACCAATGAAAAATAAAATAAAGTTTGAAAAATGAAACAGTCAAAATTTTTAATTGGATTTTGTAATCATGATTAATTTTTATTATTACAAATTCAGAAAGATCGAAATGATTTAAGTTGAGATTTTAATAATGACCAATAAAATAAGATAAGTTGACCTTACTAAATCTTCATGGTGGTGGAATCACTACTTAATTATTTTTGCAAGAAATGATATTATTGGCCCAAAAAATAACATGTGGAGCCATTAAAAAGAGAAGAGATGAACATAAAATAAGAACATGAGAGCAAAAGGGTGGGCTCCACCTAAGCCATCTTGTAAAGAAATTGTTCCATATGTTATCTAATATTTCTTTGGACAATTTAATAAAAAATGCAAGATATGAGTATATGAGTGAATTCTGAATGGGAACAGCTATTCTCTTCTCTTTTCTTTTATAACCATTTTCATCCCACCTCTCTCTTTGTATCCCATAATCACCTTTTCAAATTCAAAATTTGAAATTAAAATATTTTCAGCATTTTTTTTAAATTTTAATTAATTATCTTTTACATTTTTTTCCCTAGCTGTAGTGAAAAGCAACTGATAAAATGAATAAATTTATTTACTAAAATAACAATATGACATTGATGAGATATCCACCTGCTGAGTGAATTAATTGGCCGAGAATCATGCCTTGTGAATCAGATGTCTCAGTTTTGATTTCCAGTTTCTATTTGCTCCCTCATGATGTGAGTGTTTGGGATGAGACCAAAAGAAACTAATCTAACCAAAAATTGGAATATTCTTCCATCGCGGCAAAAAAAAAAAAAAAAAAAAAGACATTGGTGAGATTAGTGCTGTCTCATTTTGTGCTAGAAGACTCTGGATTCCCTGCATTTTCCTTTTGAAAATTCATGTATTCTGTTGGGTATACTCCAACAATAATATCATCACATCATCATAGACTGCATATCATAAGTTTTTTATTTGTGGAGTGGAGTGCTAACAACACACCCTTTTACATCTTATTTCTTATTAACATAAAAAATAAAAGTCCCTGTTTTTTTTTTTTCTGGTAAAGAGGAACTACACATTAAAATTCAAAAGCACAAATAATTTTTAGGGGTACTGAAGGGCCCTAATAAAAAGAACATATATATATATATATATATATATATATATATATATATCCAATCTTATCAATGTAAAACGATGGACACATTCTTTTTTGGTAAAGGGGAATTTCATAGAGGACTCCAAAAATGTACATAACTTAAGATACTGAGGATCTTACAGGCTACAACTAACGATACTTATAAGGAAAACACACCCAATTCCACCAATGTGAGACAAGTACGCTTTTTTTTTTTCCTAAAGGAAAATTTTATATTAAACTCTAAAAGTGTCTACAACTTTTAAAAGTGCCGAGAACCTTAAAAGGAAGGTAAACACGCCCAATTCCACCAATATTGGAGTCTACTGTTGAGTTCCTGTTTACCCAAAAAGTTTTTTAATATTCTAGAGCTAGAATAGTCAAGAGCCAAAAATTTTGGTGCTTAGTACTCTCAATCTTAAGACTATACTACATATATATATATATACGGGTTAAGTTTTCTTGACACAGTTTTTAACTTTTTACTTCTACTTTGAGACACTGTTTGCAAAACTCAGCATGGGATAAGTATTTTGACAAACTAACCATTGGATTAAATAAGTTATCAAACTTACTTAAAAGTGAATAGAATCCAAAATGTTCTGAAATTATTAGATGCCAAGTTTTCTTTTTAAAACATTTTAAATAATTTTTTTTCAGATAAATGATTCACAAATTTTTATAAACCTGCATCCTTTTTTTCTTAATTTTTAGTGAAAGATGAAATAAAAGTTAGCAAATGGGAGGCTGGTTGGCTATGGTGATAAAATGGGTTATCATTTATTGACTCATGTAACTCTTTGTCAAACTTATCAATACTTTTCATAATCTTTCATCAGAGATGCCTTCACTTTTAAGACACATTTTGTGGCAATCTTAGGCCTTATTTGGCATTGAACTCTGAAAATAGTTTTCTGTTTTCTATTTTTTGTTTTCAAGAATGAGACCAGAAAAGGGCCTTGTTATTGAACCCCTCTCAACTATTAGCCCCTCCCAACCATTTGTGATTTTCTACCATTTTATGAAAAAATACATTGTTTTTAAGAAAACTAGCCGATTTATTCACTAGAAAACATCATTTTGAACAACTTTGTAGAAGAAAGTTTTTCCAAAATCTATCATTTAACTAGACTTTTTGACCATTTATTACTTTTACAGAATATTTCGTAAAAAATGCCAAAAAATCTACTTAAATGACAGATTTTGGAAAAACTTTCTTCTACAAAATTGTTCAAAATGATGTTTTCTAGTGGATATTGCGGCTAGTTTTCTTAAAAATAATGTATTTTTTCATAAAACGGTAAAAAATCACAAATAGTTGGGGTGGGCTAATAGTTGGGAGGAGTTGCAATAACAAGGCCCAACAGAAAACTGTTGTTGGTTTTCTAAGTACGAAAACTCTATCGTTTGGCAAATATGAGATTGAAAACAGTTTTCAAAAACACAAAATAATAGCGATCATGTTCTCAAAGTCAGGGTGGTGTGGGCCATCGAAAAACAAATAAATGTTGTCCCATTTTGCATCTTTTACTCTATCTATTTTGTCAAGCAAGAGTGCAAGAAACAAAAAGTGAAATACAAATATTGTGTATTTTCTTCTTTACTAGTTGTACCTAAATCTAGCCAACGTACGTGGGTGTCTTTCACCCACACCTTTTATTTGCAAAACCAACCCCTAATGCTAGTCCATTGGTTAAGATCCCACCCCATCTCGATCTGATCTATTAAACCGAAAAACAGAGTTTGAAAACTTCACGTCTCGAACTCCTCTTCAAAGATGAGGCAGTCAAGTATCAATCGGCTAAAACGGTTAGTGGTCCATCATCCATCAAGTTGAATTTTTTTTTTTCCCCCCTAGTAATTAGAGGCTAGTTGGCATCAAATGAAAGCATCCTTCAAAATGGTGATGAATTGAAAGTACTCAGACAAAGCTGCCACATGCCAATGAGATTTAGGGTTAAGAGTCAAGACAAATTTAAGAATAGGAACAAGCAATGATAAAGAGATGGAAAAGGAAGATGGCGTTGGGAAGTCCCATTGTATGATTTAAATTGCTAAGGCCGTGTTTGGATAAGCTTATACTTCTTGTTTTTCTACTTTTAAAAGTAAAAAAATGAAAGTTTTTTATATTTTCTATAGTGCAAAATTTTGGTAGTTACTTTTAAAAGTTAATGAATCAAGAATTTCTTGCTACCTCAACTTTTAAAAGTAACTACCAAATGTTTGCACTCAAAAATTTCATCTTTTTACTTTTAAAAGTAAAAAAAATAAAAAGTAGAAACTTATCCAAACGGGTCCTAAAATGCCAAAATGGGCGATGTCATGCACAAACTCGACTCAGCTACCCCCCCCCCCACCCACATACAATAAAAAATAAAATTTAAAAAAGGCTACTAAAAATTGGGATTCAGTGATACTTTTTGAGCAATGCTCTACACTGCTATAAAGTACCAAAACAAAATCACTTTAAGAAAAAAAAATTGTGAATTAGTAATTTTCTTCTTTGTAACGATTTCATAGCATACTTTATTGTGGTGTGTATATATATATATATAAAACATTTTTCATGCTTTTTTGTTTTGTTGCTATATGACATGATAAATTTCTCTGCTAATGCCCACCTTTTGTTTTTTTGATAGTGATTTACAAGCAATGGCTTGCGGGAGGGGGGGACCAATTAAAACATGCCCTATATTGGGTGGTAGATGAGAAGCTTTTGTAGGCATTAATTTGGGGCCACCTATGGCAATTAGGGCTACTTAATTAGAGACTAGATGTACGGGTGCTTTCCCAACCAAACACTCTCCATCAGGACCATTCTAATTGTTTCATTATTTCCGGGTACTTTTTTGGAATGGAGACATTGATATCTTATTTGTCCATGGCCTTTTGGGAAATTTTTTACTGCCCTTATCTTCCCCAAGTGACTTGTAAGATTATTATTTGAGGGTTGAGGGTACAATTTTGGCTTTATCTCTTGCATATGTATCTTGCAATGTCATCAATGAGAAAAAGACATCTATCCCCTTATCCCACTCTACACTTGAAAGAATTCAACATAATCACTATTGAATTCTCATATATATATACATATATACGGTTTTGATCTTATAAGGATGTCCTTATGCTCTTATCATAAGGACGTCTTCACTAGGAGAGATATTTTTGAAAAATCGACCATTGGATTAGATAATATTTATATGTATGTCATGTCTGCCAAAAATCATAGTGATCCAACGGTTGGTTTTTAAAATACAGACATTTAAACAATTCTGACAGCATCCAACAATAAATACTGTCAAAGTGTTTCACGGACAGTATTTTGAAAACCGAATATCGGATCACTGTGATTTTTGGCATACATGACATTCATAAGAAGATTGTCTAATACAATGGTCAGTTTTTCAAAATATCATTCCTATGGCTTCCAGAATTGACATCCTTACGATAATGAGCGTAAGGACGTCCTGACAGGATCGCTTCTGTATATATATGTGTGTGTGTGTGTGTGTGGAGTGAGAGAGAGAAGTACAACATGATAAAATCATAAAGGATAAGAATAAAGCCCTAATTCTATGGGCTTCCCTTTACATTATTGACATCTAGCTTATTGCTAATATATTTTATGGAAAATTATAGTGGCAGGTGACTACTTTTATCTATATAATTTGATCTTGTTGTCTATATAAGAAAATTGGTCTCTATGATTTTGATGATGATCACCTCAAGAGGACTCTTAAATTTATTTACTTACATTTTTTACAAAAAAAAAAAAAAAGAACTTCATTTCAAAAAATGAAATAAAGTCAATTCTCATACTCTAATTTAACCATAATTTGATAAAGGCATTTCATTCATACGGTTGTTACATTTGAAAGTTGTAAGCAAAATGATATACTAACCGGGTTTGGATTTGTCTGACAGGTGATCAACATTTACTGATCACCGTTGGATGGCCGACACGTATTCAAGAAAGGGGATCCAATGGCTCACATAAGAAAAACTCAAATTTGATGGATTTTGTATCATCTATCAGTTCATGAGTCTTTTTTATCTGAACCATTGGATCTCCTTTCTTATACACGTATCGACCATCTAACGGTGATCGAACATAATCACCACTTATTTCAATAGCAAATTCAAACTCATACTAACCTCACTTGCCATACCATATCATTACATGACATGACATAATAATATTAATAAAATATTATCACCACCAACACCACCCAGTGTCAATCACCCAACAAAAAAAATATATAAAAAATATATATATATTTACTTAGTGTATAACTCAAATAAAGATTATTGGGCCCACATGTACGGAACCTTTTTGAAAGAGAGATAAAAAAGAAAAGAAAAAAAAAAGATGTTTCAATGATCTGAGCACACATCGTAACCCACAAACCACCAACGTTGGATGTCACTTTCAAAGCTCGAGCACCTTCCCCCTTGTCCATTAAAGTAAGACAAATCCAAGTTGTGACCTCCTATTTAATATTTATATTTTTAAAAGTAAAAAAAAAACTTTTTTAATTACGAGTTTTTGAACTGTCCATTTTCATTTAACTTAAATTTTTTTAAACGGAAAATATTTCAAATGCTCACCATCTTAATCCAATCATTTGTGACTGCAGATGATTTATAATAAAGTTTAAGGATGTGCGCCTGCAACACACTTATCGTGAAGCTAACAAATATACTGATATTTTTTTTTTCTTTGTAAATGTCTTATGCTTTGGCAGTATTAAGATGCAACTCTAATGGGAATTTTTTGAAATAGAGTTCTCCTTCATATTGTATTGTTTCTCTTTTAGATGCTGATGTATCTAGTACTGTATTACCTAGACTTGTTTCTGTTTAATAAAGTTCAACTAAAAAAAAAAAAAAAACTTTTCTCAGGTCTACTCTTTTAATTTCAGATAATGCTTGCCTCTTAACGGAAAAAGAAAAAAAAAATTCTTCATTTTTATTCATAATTTTCTATATCTTCAAAAAAAATTTAAAAAATAAAAATTATGTGCATGAATTTCTATATTTATATTATTAAAAAAAATATAATCACATGTTTATACCTACGTATCTTTATTAAGATATTCCTATGCTTATAAGCCTATAGTCACATCTTACCATTTAAAAAAAAAAAAAATTGATATGAATGGAAGTAAGGAGAAATTTCGATTTTGATCAGATGGTAAGTATCGTTGTCAAGTTACAGCCTGCAACACCATGATATAACCTCAAGAGCTGCCATCACCATGTGATCACAGTTAGGTGTTGTCATTGTACATCACATAAACGAACTGGAAAAGTAGAGAGAGTCCTTGGATCATTATTAAAGAGAGGGATCGATCATGGACCACAAACGGCAACTCTGTCGGTCCCTTACTGATATCATAGCCTGACCAATTAATAACACTGCCTCAACTAATATTGCTTAATGCAGCCAACAGCACAAACTTAACCTAATCTTTTATATATAATTAAGCATGCTATTATAGAGTGCATGTGATGTTTATACATATTTATATATGATTTTAGTCAACCACTCAACGTGGTATTGATACTTTGAAAAATCCACCGTTTAATTACATATTATCTAATTTAGCAATAGATTGATTTCTCAAAATACATATCTTATGTCAAAATATATATCCTATGTTAACTATAAAATCATATTTATATGTAAAAAGAATCATGAACTTTATATATATATATATATATATGATCCATTGGGGTCCAGACCCCTTTTGAATAAATACGCTCCACTCCTCATTGGGATAGGTATTTTGAAAAATCAACCGTTAGATTAGATACTCATGTTACGTATGTCATATCTATCAAAAATTACAGTGATCCAACGGTTGGTTCATGAGAAAATTGACTGTGAAAAAATCTGACACTTAAAGAACGATACAATGTCAATTTTTTTACTATACAATGTCAATTTTTTTCAAAGTCAGTTTCTCATAAACCAACCGTTGGATCGCTATGATTTTTGAATAAATACGCTCCACTCCTCATTGGGATAGGTAT
>JAESVK010000442.1:224377-270852 GCA_017140935.1 Hamamelis virginiana | reverse complement strand
ACTTTGCTATAGTTTCTATAAGGGGAACTCCAGAAAACATGCATATCTCATGGCTGCCGCAAGCAGCTCTTAGAGTCTTAGGTAACAAGTGTTACTACATAAATCCGTACAAAGGATAAACATATAAACCAGTTCTAAATAGAATTTCTTTAATTTAACAGCATACAAAGTTTTTCACCTGCAAGTATATTAACCAACAAAAAAAAAAAACTCTGCACAGGAGATAGACGCTTCTCACAATGGAAAGGATCAGTTGTTGACTCAGTGATAGGAGTGTTCCTTACTCAAAATGTTTCGGATCATCTCTCAAGGTGAAGTATAGATTCTTGCACAGTTCCAAGATCATAGAGATTAAAAGTTGAACTCAGCATAAATGGATAATATTTTAAACTAATTTCCCACTCTATGCAGCTCTGCCTTTATGTCTCTTGCAGCGCGATTTCCATTTAATTCTTCAAGTGACAAAAGAACATGCGACAACAATGGGAAAAATGTATTGGTTGAAGAACCAGAGGTCTGCATTCTAGCCCCAGAAGAGACCATCGGATGGTGTGAAAAGGTACCAAGTCAGCCAGTATACAACCAAAGCTCTATGATATCCAATCAATCATTAGAGCACAGAAGAGATAGTCTGACATCAGGAATAAAAAAAAACACCTTAGTAAAATCGCATTATCGGAGAGTAGAGGAAGAAGTCATTTCAGCACTAGATTCTTTTGATTCTTCTATCCTTCGGGCCAATGGAGGAACCAGATCCTGCTCAAGGGTGTCCAGCTTAGAAGCAGAAGATTCATCTCCTGGTTACAAACATGCCAAGATTCATGACTCAGCTTCAAGAAATCTTCTACAGCTGGAGAAAACTGCCATGTTCCAGGAATTTCACAGCCATGGAAGCAGTAGGCCCCAATTTGATGAAAGTTCCAAGCATGGGCATGAGCAAACAAAAGATATAGAGTTTTGCATGCAGAAGCCAAGATTGGACAGAGTGGATAACCTCAATGGCTCTTCCACATTTACTTACCCAGTCAATTCTAACAATCCCAATAGACGAGTGCCCATTGTACCTTCCAGTAGTTATAGATTGCACATGACTCCAGACTCGGGAGTACTGGAAGTGGAGTGTTTTGAAGTGCTGGGAAAGGAAAGCATATCTTCTCGGTCTTTCGCAGCTTCTGGAATCACCAGGGCAAAAGATGTAAATTGGTCGAGCAAAAGGATTGGACAAATCGAAGAAAGTAATTCTACGGTCCGACAAAATGGACTGTTGAGGTCTCAAGAAATGTCAACAGCGATCCCAGATGCTTTCTCAACCAATTCTCTGATGCACCAACAAAGCAGCTACCATCCAGGACCTCAAAAAGAAACTGATCAATATTCAGGCAACCATCATCAACAAGAGAGGTTTAAGACCTTCCAATTGGAAAGCACATCCGACGCACTGGCTAAGAGGCAGAGTAGTAATATGCCACAAGTTCCGAATGTCTCTAAGATTGCACAAGAAACTTTTGATGTTGAGGAAAGAATCTCCGTAGTGAATAAGCAAACGCACTTGGAGACTAAAGTAGCTGAACCAAATTCAAAAGAGCAAGATTATTCTTCTAGTAACACATATAGTGCAACAAATACCAATACTCTGAAGGAAAGAAAAGGAAAGGTTGATGGCGAGAAAAAAAATACAGTTGACTGGGATAGTTTAAGAAAGCAGGTGCTGTCCAACACTAAGAGAGAAAGAAACAAAGATACAATGGACTCACTAGACTATGAAGGAATGAGATGTGCTAATGTTAATGAGATTTCTAATGCTATCAAAGAGCGAGGGATGAACAACATGCTAGCAGAGCGAATCAAGGTACGTACATGAAATTCAACCTTGAAAATCCACATATTTGTTAAGATCAGCTTCAACATTGCTCCACCAACATGATACTACTATGAATATTTATATCCTTAAATCACATTAACAATGGTCACAATTCTGCAGGATTTTCTTAACCGGTTGGTCAGAGAACATGGAAGCATTGACCTTGAATGGTTAAGAGATGCTCCCCCTGACAAAGCGAAGTAAGCCCTCCAAACGTTTCAGTTGCTTCTAAATAGATGCATAACCGTTGCCATTAAGATAAAACAAAAATACTGCACATAACATTCAATGCCCATTGCATATGACAAGTAATGTATTGCATCTGCAGAAATTATATTTTATGGTTTCCAAAAATGTTTTATACTGCAGGGATTATTTGTTAAGTATACGGGGATTAGGGTTGAAAAGCGTGGAGTGTGTGCGGCTTTTGACACTTCATCATCTTGCTTTTCCGGTAATGTTTTTATGAAAACCTCTGGTCACTTCCAAGCTTAATGGAGGTGAAAGAAATCTTAACCCAACCTATTATGTTTGCATCTTCATAAAGGTTGACACAAATGTTGGACGGATAGCTGTGAGACTGGGATGGGTCCCTCTCCAACCACTACCTGAATCGCTTCAATTGCATCTCCTAGAACTGTAAGTATTATATGCCAATAAATCAACTCCAAATTTATTCTTTATACAGAAATGCTAATCATATTTCGATGTAGGTACCCAGTTCTGGAGTCAATCCAGAAATATCTATGGCCAAGGCTGTGCAAGATGGATCAACGAACACTGTAACTTCATGAGCCTTGATTAAAACCATTCATTTTGATTGAGAGCAGTATTTACAACACATAAAACATACTATACAAAGAATTGCTCTTACATTTTGCCTAAGGTTTTACTGATTAATGTATTATTGAACCACAGGTATGAGCTACATTATCAGATGATTACATTTGGAAAGGTATCTAACATTCATAAGAGATATGCTGCCCCATACATTAGAAATATTGTTTGTTATTATCCATAAAACAAGGGTCTATGCACCTCATTCTTTAATTATTTATCAGGTTTTCTGCACAAAGAATAAACCAAATTGCAATGCATGCCCAATGAGAGGAGAGTGCAGACATTTTGCTAGTGCTTTTGCAAGGTTTGCATCCCAACCTCAATTCTATTACTATTTACACCTCTACCACAATGCAGGCAGGTAAACAGGAGGTGAGGCATCAGAAACTCTTGATGTGTGAAGCATGGGAATCAAGCCTCAAAATTTTGCAATTAGAAAAGTAGTATAGACATATGTAATAAATAATTCACAAACATATGCACAGCAGCTATAAATTACTAGTAGTTCACTAATCATGCGAGAAAGGAAAGAAAAGAAAGAAAATGGAATGAAAAAAACAAATGTTTCAACTAAAATTGTTATTCCATCATCTTATTGAGAAATGGCAAGTAAATCTTGGAATAATACCTTACAAGTCAGTGGCCCTTAGTCCAATTAATAAATAGCAAACTTCTAACGAAAAGCATGGCCCATGGAAACTTTGAAGCTCTGAATACATCTGAAATATGAAATAAAATATTAGTATATATTGAAAGCTAGAAGATGTTTATGAAAAAAAGGAATATTGTGATGCATATTTCGGTCCAGGTTGAAATTGGAATTGGCAGTTTATATGTTAGGAAATCAGAGATAGAGAAAAGAGAATGGAGAGAAGAAAGAAGATGGGAAAAACAATGAAAGAGTCTGCTCAAACAAGGGCAGGGTTCAGCTTTATAACATGTATGAATCTGAAAGTAGAAAAACACCCTCCATGTAAAAACTATGGTTATAACTCTTAACACTCTTTGTTTGCCAAAAAAATACATAATTTGGATTTGAGTGTCTAGTTTGGGCGTGTGTCTTGGTGTCAAATTCATCTAATTTTTAAATCTTAGGACACAAGGACATGGCTATAACATTGAATTGCCTATTTTTCATCTTCAATAGTGTAGGGCTAAATGAAATGCATGTCACATAAATTATGTTAAACGTGTTAATTCATTGATATTGACATATATATATACACGTGTGTGCGTGTGTGTGCAACATAAAAGCAAGCTAAGAAAATATATACCTGAGCTTCTAACGATTTTATAAATATGTTCCTCTCTTTGTTTGATTGTAAAGTATATGAACAACAACAGACATCTTGGACACATATCCCATACCCATGTAACAAAGCTACAACACAAGTTAAAGGAAAATATGCAAACAAACAAAGCATCATATACCTTTTTGTTATGTATCCTATTACCTGATTATCATTTTCTTCAATACTTTACTCTTTTGTACTTTTGCACACACACAAAATTAAATATATATGTATATATGCTCAATATAGTAATTTCACAAACACAACTATTTTTCTTTGCCCCTCTCTTTTCGGAAAGTAATTGTGCTCAACATGCCATGTATTTTTCAAACAGTTGCACCAGTGTCCACAAATTATAACCATAAAGTGCAATTCCCAACTATGAAATGATGATTGAAACTAGTAATTCAGCCATTAAAGGTTTTGAATTAATGAGATATCAAAATTGGATATGTGTGTTTTTCATATTTCCTTTTCAAAAAAATATTATTTTTTTTATTTCTTTTGGGAGAGGGGGGTGGATTTTGTAAGTAGTCGCGAGATAAAGAATAAACTAGAGAGAGAGAGAGAGAGAGAGAGAGAGAATCCATTCTTCTCATAACCATCAGCTAAATCCCCTGTTATGCATGAGCAGGTTATATTCAGAAGTGAAACTAATAGTTAACCTTATTTGAAGCAGTGCAAGGCTAGCCCTGCCAGGGCCAGAAGAAAAAAGTATTGTGAATGCAACTGTTCCCATCACAGCCGAGAGAAACCCTGCTGTCATAATCACTCCCATGCCACTACCTCCACCAGAAAACAACCCACTTGGGGAGGCAAGGTCTGAAACAAGCAAGTGTGAACCTATCATTGAAGTACCAGCAACACCAGAGACAGAATGCCCAGAAATATCAGAAAGTGACATCGAGGATGCATTTTATGAGGATCCTGATGAAATTCCTACGATCAAACTCAACATTGAAGAGTTTACACTGAATCTACAAAATTATATGCAAGAGAACAACTTGGACCTTCAAGATGGTGACATGTCAAAGGCATTGGTAGCTTTGAATCCAGAAGCAGCTTCAATCCCAACACAAAAATTAAAGAATGTGAGTCGGCTACGGACTGAGCACCAAGTGTAAGTAGAATCTTCCTCTTGCAAATAAACAAGTAACACTACAATAGAAGTACCGAGGGCGAAATTGAATTCCTTATGATCCAGAATAATCCTGTGAACAGAAAACTACCCAATCCCTGGCTAATTAAGTTTGAAAAAAGCTACAGAAAGTTAGCTAGGACAAAAGCCATCTGTATTCTATGATATGGACTTACCATTGTCCAAATCATAGTCCTAGGAAGTTGCTTATTAAATTAAAGCATTTACCAATCGAAACAGGGATAACTCTGCTAGAAGTGATAATGACTAACAAGCCATTGATAATTCATCAAAAAATTTCTCCTACATTTTGCGCTCTAACTCCTCTATACTGATCTGATGCAGTTATGAACTTCCAGACTCACATCCTCTGCTAAATAGGGTTAGTTATTCATCCTTTATTTTCTGGAATTTTGTAGTGGCCTATTTGTACCAAACTTCTTTTCAGTTAATTGTCACTTTATGATACTTGCAGTTAGAAAGACGGGAACCTGATGATCCAAGTCCTTACCTTCTCGCAATATGGACACCTGGTAAGCACAAAACACAATATGCCTTAAGTTGTAATCAAAAGCACTTCTTTAAGTGGTTTCAACAGTGGCCAAAAAGGAAAGTCAAATCATCCTTGGATTATTAGAAAAGTTGAGATATACTGTTTACATTTTACAGTATCATTATTTCGAAGATTGTGATATAATATGTCATGGACCCCAAGCTACACAATAATGACACTGATCTATGGTTCAGTTAATTTCCATACCTTAGTTAAGAGACACCATTATTTAAGGCATTGACTAATTAATTATACACAATTCAACAACATTTATTACTAGGTGAAACTGCAAATTCAACTCAACCACCTGAAAGACTTTGTGGTTTACAAGGCTCGGGCAAACTATGCAACGAGAAGACGTGCTTTTCATGCAATAGTGTAAGAGAAGAAAATACACAAACAGTAAGGGGGACACTTCTGGTGAGGAAATCAAACCATAGCTGCATTATAACAGTGATGAAAGCCAATATAACATAATAGAGTTTATTAATAGTTATATTAACCCATTTACAGATACCATGTAGAACAGCAATGAGGGGGAGCTTTCCACTCAACGGGACATACTTTCAAGTTAATGAGGTGAATCTTATTTTCTCTATCTGCTTGTCACGGTAGGGATAGTAGTAATATGACTCCCCAAAAAGGACAATCAGCAAGGTTGGAACCCCACACAACCTTATTCAATCATATGTATGTCTTACCATCATAAATAAGATAAGAAGACTGTTATCTGCTAACTCCTTTATAATTGAAACATCTTAAAGCCATCCATTTCTAGATCAGATATTAATCAGACAAAAGTGCAACTACCATGCAGGTGTTCGCTGATCATGATTCTAGTCTTAACCCAATTGATGTTCCAAGGGCATGGATATGGAATCTGCCAAGGAGGACTGTGTACTTTGGAACCTCCGTATCATCAATATTCAAAGGTAAGATGAAATTAAAAATGATGGTCTTCATTAATTTCCAAATTTCATAATATGGTCAAAAATGATTTACCAATCAATACCAATGTTTATTAGGCCTGTCAACCGAGGGAATTCAGTATTGCTTCTGGAGAGGTATGGAACACTATCTTTGATTGATCATATTACGTGATATGCTTTTTTTAAAACTATAAACAACAGCACCTTATCACCTTACAGAGGTACATATATCAAGAAAATTGACAATATATATATATATATACATAAATGTTCCAATTGTGCTAGCATGAAGCTCATAAGGAATTATGAGATGCATATTTTGAAAAACTGACCGTAAGATTAGATACTATGCATATGGATGTCATGTCTGCCAAAATCACGGTGATCTGATGTCGGTATCTCAAAATACAGACTTTGGAAAATTCTGACCGTTGAAAACTGTCACAGTTTTTCTCAGTGACATACCTAAGAAACTGACTGTTGGATCACTATGATTTTTGGCATGCGTGATATATATATATATATATATATATATATATATATATATATATATATATATATATGCATAGTATCTAATCCAATGGTTAGTTTTTGAAAATATGCATCCCACAATTACCTACAAGCTTCATGCTGACTTTTGCGAAAGTAAGCATGTGCTGATAGGAACATTTCTATATGTGTGTGTATATATGAATATAAAGAGAGATGAAATACGACCTTGCTTTAGAATTAAACCTTTGGTTCTTGCATTTTTCCTTTATCAACAATTGGACCATTATATTAAGGAAGAAACAATACAGATTCCATTTAACTCATACAAACACCCTTATTTTAAGTTGCAACCGAAACCCAGTGAAGCTAAATAGGTAACAAACCTGTTGTTTAGTTGGAAGAGGAGCAAAAACCTGTTGTTTAGCTTCTGAACCTAAAAAAACATGAAGGGGTACCTACATGGCAGGCCCCTCTTCAAAAACACATAAAGAGCCTCCCAAAACAAAGGGTTTTTAACCTTAAAACAATTGAATAAATAAAGATTGAATACCGAATTGTGAACCTTTACGCAATCTTTTCAATTATCCATCAGAGGGTAGAAATTAAGAAGACATCCTACATAAAAATTAGAGCAAAAATAGATGAAGTGGAATGGACTTCTAGAATGTTGAGGTACTGACAGATGCCTGTTGAATTAAGGGGAAAAAAAAAATTGAATAAGACTAGGGTGCTTTTTTTTATATTTTTTGGTCTGCAATGGGTAGCAAAGCCCCACTACACAGAAACAAACCTGGGTCTAGTAGCACCAGAAAAATCAGAAAGTAGCAATTGATGAAAGCCAACAGAGGGAACTTCAAGCACCCTCAAGCTTACAGTATGTTTAACGCTACTATTAGCAAGCCAGTCAGCACAAAAATTGGCCATTCTGTGGATATGCTGTATGTTGCATTCACAATATCTATGTATCACCCTCTTTCATGCATTGATCAGCTGAAATTGCAGGTGGCAAGCAGCCACTTCCTCCTTCACCATTGTAACAGAGCTCTTCAAATAAGTTTCAGTCCATACCTTACTAAATCCCCCCCCCCCTCCCTGGCCCGTTTTAAACCTCAAAATATTGCCCAAAGCTCAGCTCTGTTATTTCCACACTTCCCTAAGTTAAGAGAAAATCCCACTACCCATCTTCCATTAGAGTCCAGTAACAACCCCAACTCCAGCAAATCCATTCAAGCCCTTTGCACAGATACATTAAGTTTACACTAACCTGAATTTTTTCACTTTCTTCCACAAACATTTCTTATACAAGCCCTCATTTAATTCCATGAACTCCTTAATCACCCTCTCCTCAGGATTAGTTGGATAATAAAAAAGACTAGCATGCTTTAGTGAAGAAATGTTATAGTAAAAAACATGTCCATAAAATAAGCTTTGGAAAAAACTTGCACTGATGAATGATAAAGCAAGAAGTGATAAAATTAGAAATGGATGTATTCATGAGAAGCTAAAGATAATAAAACAAGTGCCAAGATGAGAGAGTCAGCCATGATAGTTTGATGGTAAGCAGATAAGATCCATGACTACAGTAGCAAATAGTGATATTTAAAACTTAAGGTATTGTATTTGTAAGGTTTTGTATTCTATTCTCCTTCCGAAAACTACATATAACTGACTGACATCCAGTAGAAGTTTCAGAACAAGGCTCCTAATAAATTATAAACATCCATAAGATCAATAGCTGGTTATTCATAAAACCCCAAAATATGAGCAGTGCTATGCTAGTCCCAGTGTCCTTAGATTATAATGGTAGAGTCCCAAAATTGTTGCAAAATGTTAGCTTAATTTGCTTTAAGGTTGCAGCTAACTATTTTCTAAATGCATTCAAAATATTCAGGGATAAGCCTCTGTACCATATGTATTAGGGAGTGATCATAATTCAACCATGCTTTGCTTTCTAACTGTTTGGGAAAAACAATGTTTTGCAGGATTTGTTTGTGTAAGGGGATTCGATCTAAAAACAAGAGCACCCAGACCTCTCATGGCCAGATTGCACTTTCCAGCAAGTAAGCTGGCCAAGACAAAAAATGAGAGGAATTGATTAGTAGGCCAAGACGCAGAGAAGATTACTAGCAAAAGGTACTAACCAGGCTTTATTCATCAAGAAAAGAAGCAATTGTCGACAAAGTACAAAACAGATAATTGACTAACATATTGTTGTACATTCAATCATTCCACCTCTAACATGAGATGAATTCACCACATGTTACCCAGGCGGCAGAAAGAAATTTTCGAGTTAATTTGTAAGTTCACATGACAAGTGGGCTGAGTCTGTACATGATTAACATTATGATTATTTGAATTCATGCTCGAAAGCGAGCCATCTTCAAAGATTAGCTAATGTCACAAAAAGAAATACCATTCAAGATGCACTTGTAATTTAGTCCCATTACATATTTGTATGCTGAGACTGGATAGGCAATACATGAGAGATGAAAAGAAACTATGGCTTATGTCACGTGCTGTCTTGTGAGTTGTGACACAATGTGCAAGGGGCTGCTGATAAAACCTACCCATATCAATTTGTTGATGAACTACACAAAAATATTTTAATGAACATCGGCAACTCTTGAACCAATTTACAGGAAGAAGTTCTCAAAAACAACCATGATAGGTTTCTCTAAAATAGAATAACAAATGCCAATTGTCAAATAAAGTGACAAACACCATGTTGTATATACATTATGCATATATTACCTAAATTATAAACTGGTACCTAAATTATAAACTGGTGAATGAGAAGTACAAAATGTACTATACACAGAACAGGTAGTAAGAAGTTGAAATAATTATCATTTATCAACCACCTTATAGTGATGCAAAAGACTGTAAACAAGCCCTACGATCTTTTTCTTTGGGTTGGGAGAAGGGGTCCAAATAATAACCCATGATCATAGAACCACCACTGTAATGTCTTTCTAACTTGCACTTATCCAATTTTTATTCATTAAGCATGGAAGGGGCAACAAGACTGCCCAGAAAAAAGGGAACAGGTTGGAACTGAACCACCATGCTGACTATAACCAACCAAGAACTCCACTAATTTACAATTTTGGTATATTCACTTCAAAAAGAAAATGAAAACAAAATAAACCAACAAGACTGCAACATATCAAGCTGATTTCCTTAATTTTGCTTTTATTCAACACCACCATTGTGTTCTAGAGTAACCCCATGTTGATTGTCCAACAAAAATATGACTTCCTCTTCAACATTCAAAACAGAAATAAATAAATAAATCAATCACATTCTGAATGTGAGGCTTTAGAGAGAGGGAAAGGGTTTATGTGAAGTATAGAAAAAAATGATCAATTTGTTGTGCTAATTATTGGACAAAACACTATTTCAAACTCAATTAAAAATCTCAAATCACCATTATATTAATGATCAAATATTCATTGTTCTGTAGGTTTGGAATTTCATTACTATCAAGAGCGTTTAAAATAGCTTGTACAAATTCAAAACATAGTGGCTGTGTTCTAAATCATGAAAGATATGCACATTACAATCATGAAATAAAAAAATAATAAAAAATAAATAAAAAAGGTGTAAAAACCAGACAGATCTCTTAGTAGATACTGGGATAAGGCTTTGATGAGTACAATTTACACACTTCGTACAATTTATCTCACGATCAGATTGTGACTGTAATATTACCACAGCAAGATTGCTAACATAAAATTGAACCCAACTGTCATAATTAAAATCAATGAACTATTGTGAAATAAAACGGAAACAAAAAGTATGAGAGAAGAAAATAAATGTTGAGTCGGTTTCTTTTTGTGTGTGTGTGTGTGTGTGCGCGTGTGCGCGCGCGCACCATGGTGGAATAACTGGTACCAAAAATCTGTGTTCCAAGTCATTCTCAGAAATGAGTCCATACTGTATTATAACTAACTACCAAATCCATAAATGGCACTCCGCCCTAAACACCTTCTTTTTTTTCAAAACTCTTCGTGGATTTACCATCTCTATTCCTATCCTTCATCGTTAAGTACAAACTATAAAATCATTGCAGGGCGATCAAATTCAAATTCATGTGAAGCAAACGCATTTCTTCGCTAACTAAGAAACAAAATCTAATATATTGCTATGGGGAAGTGCTAGTCCTCACAGGTAAATGGATTTCCAAGAAGCATAAAAAGCATCTTAAGCCTAATGACATGTCATGAAATTTTATATATTAATATTGGGCAATAGGCCCTTATTTCGATCCAAATGTACCAATAACTTCAAATATCAGATATTTCATTATTTCTAAATAAACCCATTTTATATCACAATCCTTAAAATCAACCTTGTCATTGAGGTTAATACTCTGTCAAAATTCACTACAAGTGGCCAACCCAACATTCTTCCACTTTTTAGTAGTTGAAACAATCACATTTAGCACCTCAATGACCTGCCTTCATGATCAACTCCATCATTATTAGAAAGAGCATATTCAGAATTTTCATAAAACCAATTCATCAATTCAATGATCTGTTTTCCTAGTGCACCAAGTTTGGACAAAACTTAATGGTTGGCTAAGAAAATAAGAACTTACATTCTTCCCATTTCTTGTACACGTGTTACGTTAACCTTTAGCGATATCCATGGAGATACCTCTAAAACCATATCGCCATTCACAACTTGTCCATATCTTTTATCTTAACTAGTCATCCACCGCGTTTTGACAGCTTCTAACCAAAACTAACACGTTTAGGTCTAAGCAAATATATTCAAAACTCAAATTACAAATTTATTTCAATTAGCATTAATTTTGATTCAGAAAACAACTGAAATTCAAAACGTTGGATGTACTATAACTAAAACTACCTTAAATAAATACTCACTGCTCTGAATACGCTCCTTGCATTATCTTCCTTCAAAACTCAAGGATGTGATTATGATTTATAAATTCTTCAAAAAAAGCAATAATTATTATAACAATTTAATCACAATCATACCCAACCGACACCGCATTCATTTGAAACCACACAAGCCAACACAATCAGAGAAGCCGTCAAGGCCATAGTCACATAAATCAACACAAACCATCTCGCAGCATAAATACAATCGAATCGATCAACAATGAGTTACTTCTCATAGTCCTCTGTTTGATTACTAAGAAAATGCCGGGAAAAAAGGAAAACATCCAACAATTGATGGTAGATTTGCCATTGAGACTCAATAAAAATAATAAACCTCTAATACAACATAAAACACACGAGATTCGGCATTACATGTTTCTTTTCCTCAGTTTTTCTTTTCATCAAACAAACAGGGGATGACTGATGATTAAGCTTAAAAAACACATAGTTAGGGTTAAAATTGCGTACCTGTCGGAATGAGATTGAATGCGGATTGAGAAGAATGGCTAAAAGATACTGGATGAAGCTTGCAGTAGAAGGAAAGGATTGAGAAGAGAGAAAGAGAGAAAGAGAGAGTTTTTATAGATTACGTTTTTCTTTTTGTTAATTTTGGGGGTTTTCTGTATTTGCCGACTTTGTTTTAGAATGGTTTGCCGCCTTTCGCGCTTCCCTCCTTTTTCTCTTTCCCTTAATTTTGAAACATGTGCTTTGGTAATGAATGGGCTCTTGGGATTTTTGTGAGACCCGTGTCAGTAGTCAACACGTGTACCCAGTGCACAACACGCCCCATTGATCTCGCGAGTAGAATAATAAAACTATATGTCTCCAACAAGAAAAAGAAAAGGAATAATACAATGGGTTTGGATTTGTTGCTGATATGAGAATTTGGATTTGTTGATCGGCCAACACCTGTTGATCGGCCGTTGGATGAGCGACACATCATGGGCAATCGAATCCAATGACTAACAGTCAAAACATAAACTGACAAGTCGTTCTGGGGCCTTTTAGGGGCTTGTAATGAACTTTAACGAAGGTAAAGGGTTCAACTCCTTCAAAAGTTTTTTATTCCCATGCACTCCCCCATATACCATCATTGATCTCTCTCTCTTTCCCTCTCCTTCCTCTCATCACTGATCTATCTTTCCTTTTGCATCTTCTTCATTGATAGAGCATTAATGCTTCCTCAAAACTCAGCTTTCCTAGAAATCCCCATGCTGGTTGCTATACATATGCGCAGTATGTTGTTGATCATAGATTTTTTCTCTTGTCCCAAATACATGAAGTAAGCCCCACTCTGACTACTATAAAATAATGAACCCAAAAAAGAAAAAAATAAATATACATGGGTATGACAATCTGAATATCAAATGGCACGAAAGAGAGGTAAAATTATGGAAAATAAGCATTAGAAAGAGGCAGCATCTTTGACCTTGCTTGCGAATTGCAATGAATGGGTCTTAGATTAGCCTAGAAATTTATTTTCAACACCAAACTTGTAAGGATTCTTTTAATACCGATCATGTTGTCTCGGGTAAAAATTGCTAGTATTAAAAGCAACTACAGAGCATACTGCTAAAGATTACTCAACAATAATGAGTACTAATGTGGAGTCTCCTTACCATTTATGTCAACTTGCACACCCTCTCTCAAAAGCATCAGGAAATGGAAGTAATGTATTTATTTTCTCTGATGCTGGTATGATAGCCTTACCTGCAATTTCTATGTATGTAGCACCCAAAGGTGTACGTGTTCTTATTTGTTCAGTATCAACACATTTGAATGACATTTATTTGAAAACCTTTAATTTACTGCCCTAAGTTTTTGTTATCCAAAGCAAGTAATCAAATCACGAAGAACTCGGCATGTGAATGGGCTAAAGACAATATTCAGATAAACATTGTTGCACCGTGAGAGGAAAGTTGTGTCGAGATGAGAGAGAGAGAGAGAGAAGATTTGGGCGGGCATGATGAGAAGAGGGGGGGAGAGAGAAATCAATGATGGTATATGGTGGAGTGCATGGGAATCAAAAAAATTTAGGCGTTAACTCTGTTAACATTCAAGAGAGTCCCAAAACAACTTGTCAGCTTAAGTTTTGGCTATTAGCCCTTAGATCTGCTTGCCCCTGATGTGTCGCCCATCCGACGGCCGATCAACAGCAAATCCAAACCCCAATACAATATGTCCCTAAAACTTGTATTCTCCTCAATTGAATCATTTTAACTTTTTTTAAGAATTCACTTTATTTAAAAAATGATGAGAGTAATTAATGAGAGATAAATTATTATGGGATTTCATTGTTTTATGTGCATTCAGTGAGACTAAATTTTGAAAATTTGAAATTATTGAAATAAATATAGTCACATTAGAATATTTGAGTAATTCTATGGAGACTTAATTACATATCAAATATTTTAAACAAATCATATGGTAGCAAGATAGAACAGCAGTTATTTTTTAAAATGTATGATAAAAAAAATATTCTATCATACTATCGCATTATTTGGTTTAAGATTCGGTTCACTCTCAATCTATTGACATAAGGGGGTGTTTGGCGTAGTTTTGGGGAGGCTCCAAATAGATTTCCCGACCTTAAAAGTTATTTAGGAAAAAAAAAAAATAGTGTTTGGTAAGTTCTTACGAATGAACTTCTCCACTTATGATAAGTAGAAAAAATGATTGCTTTTGAAAATCCACGTTTGTAAGAAAAATAACTTTCACAGATTTTGATACAGAAGGACTTTTAGAATCTATATTTACAAAACACTATATATTTTTTTAAATGATTTCCATTTCCATTTCCATTTGTAGGAAGCTACGCCAAACACCACCTTCCAAAAATTACTTTTGAATTTGAGTACATGAAATCAAATCAATACTAATCATTGACATTAAGGGCTTTAGAATATGGGAATGTTTTATTGTTTGGTTAAAAAAAAGTGCATTTTAAATTTCATGAGCATCACATCTCACATTGAACAGGAATAATAGAATCGAATTAGTTTTAATCCAAATCTAAAGCACGAGGAAATTGTTTTTCTTACATTGGGAGGGGGAAGAAAAAAATGAAATTGGCGAAAAAAAATAGCGCATTTGATCGAGAAGACCTAACTTGGATTTCAAATTGAACCCCAAATCCATTAAGTCAACGAGTGGAGATCTTCAGTCCCACTTGTATGTACCACTTTCCTGTTCCCTCTCACAAAAGTCCACATTAAAAATCTCATCTTTTAATAAATATTCATATTTAAATTTTTAAGGTGGATTTTTGTGAAAGTGGACAGAAAAATAATACATAAAAGTGGGACAGAAGAACTCCACTCTAAATCAACATGCTAGTAGGACTAATCCACTAGTGTCCTCTTCCTGTACCATTGAGGTATTGAATTCGGAATATGGTCAGTCCATTAGCACGCCCACTATCATACCATTGCTCAAAATCAATTTTCCTCCAGTTTCTTGTTAATAAAAAAAAGTCTATATGCATTAAAAATAAAAAATAAAACTCCAAAGTTGAATTTTTAAGATCTTATTTATTGATAATTCAATTGTGTACAAACTTAACATATGAGATTTGCATTATTATCATTTATATGTCCATATCGGTAAATGGAGCGGACAAATCATAATCTTGTGGGATTCGGTCTTGACTTCTCTGTGCCGCAGCATCCCAATCTTTTAAACACATTAAGCATTCTAAAGTCTCTGGTTGTATTGAACTCCACCGCTGATCCAACGTCCCGTTACCTGAACTGCTAAAAGCATATTCCAATGCTACAGTAGACACCGGAGGAGTTAGTAGATCACGAGCCATGATAGAAAGCACTGGAAAACTCTCACTACATCTTTTCCACCAAGACAAAATATCAAATTTATCTCTCTCTTCGTCATTAATAAAATATTTTATAATTTCAGTATTTAAATATCGATCAAGTTCATTGCGATATGTCATCTTATACTGTTGCTTAAGATACTGATCATACTCATACAGCAAAACGTTATCTATTATCTCTGAAGAAGAAGAAGAAGTAACATTTCTTGTATCGTTTGCATATTTACTCTCATACATACTATAAATATTATTTAATTTTTCTTTAACATCATTGAGTGTGACAGCAGTAGTTGTATTTAAATGATCGGAAATGCCATCTAACATAACTTCTACACCTACTAATTTCATTCTAGGATCCATTACAGTTGCCAGCAAAGTAAATAACAATGGCAGATCTACCAAATACTTTCTAAATTTTTCTTCCATTACTGAACATGCAGCCCTAAATGTAGGATCATTTCTATGCTCATTAAAACATATAGCAATATTATATAATTGATTAAAAACAAGACAAGAAGTAGGATGATAAACACTCGAACAAACATTAGTAGCAGTATAAAAAACTTCTAAAAATTGCATTACCTTATTAGCTATTTCCCAATCATTTGGCCCGACTTGCATATGTCGATCGCATTTCATGCTAATATAATCACTGATAGCTACTTGGTGTTCTCGACAAGATTTGAGCATAAAATAAGTTGTGTTCCACCTATTTTGAGTATCGATGACAAACTTTCTACCTTTCAAATTATAAGTTTTGCAAAAATTATGAAAATCTCGTATCCTACTATTTGAAGATCTAATGAAATGAATAGCATTCCTAATTAATGTAATGGTATCATTAAAAAAAGTTAATCCATCTCTTATAATTAAATTAATCGTATGGCATACACATCTAGCATTAAATAATTGAAAATCGATAAGAGGATGCAATCGACGTTTAAATATGTCAATGGAATTAGCGATTGCACTATGGTTATCAAAAGTAATACTAAATATTTTATTCTCGATGTTATAATCTCTAAAAACACTTATGATGCTTTGAAAAATATTTTGACCGTCACGAGGATATTCCATCTTACGAAAAGCAATTGTTCTTTTTTGCAGCGTCCAATTATCATCAATAAAATGTACAGTAATGACTAAAAAACTTAAATGATTCATTCCCTTCCACATACTAAAAGTACAAGCAATTGTAGCATTATCTTTAGCAAAATCTGCAATTAAATTAACCTTTTGTTGTTTAAAAGCTTTAATGGCATGGCTTGTATGAATATTCCTAAACACACCTTGAAATTTAGGGCTAACATTATAAGTTTGTTGATCTTGAAAAGGGTCGGATGTGCCAATATGTTTTGGGGCACATGTTGTAGCATGCAACCTAAGGCGACTCGTACCATTTTCACTAACATCATAGTTAACGCCACAATAATTACATACAGCCCTCTTGCACTTAACATTATTTATTTTAATAGTTTTTATTGCAAAATGGTTCCAAACAAGGGACCTTTTTTTATATATACGCACAATGTTATTACTTGCAGCATCATCACTACTCGAGGCACTCTGATCTATGGTGGGAGGTTCGTTTGTACTGACCTCAAGTTCATTAGATTCATCAAGGTCCACATTCTTAGGATCCATATTTTTATTTGATATAAGATGAACCAAAAATAATGAGACGAACAAGAGTTGAATAATTAATGAGATGATGAATAATAAAAACAAATAATAAGAATTACAAAAAATTCTATGAGATGAATAATTAATAATTATTAAAGAGACGAAGAATTAGTAATAAAAAATAAATAATGAGATGAGAAAATAATGCGACAAACAATTAATAATAATAACATGTAAATAAAATAAAAAATTACTAGAGCTTGAAGATTGTGGAAGAACTTGAGAGCTTGAAAGTTTGTGTATAGATCCAAGAGCTTTGCAATACGAAGAGATGATGAAAGTTTCATTGGTGTGGGGGATAAATGGGAGGGGAATTGGTATTTATAAGGAAAAAAATGGGCACATGACCAAAATGTCCCTAGGATTAGCTGTTACATTTCATTACTGGAAGGTACATTTTAGTCATTTAAATTTTAAATTATCAAAATACCCTGTTAAGTAGCCGTTTTCTGGCTGTTAGAAGGGATGAATCCGTAATTTGAATAAGAGAAATCATTAGAACTGAAGAACACAACAAACTAGTCGTTGTAACGCTATCGGACCGGACAGGGCCGGGCCGGGCGGATAAAAGAAGTCACATATTAACAGTGTTTCTCTACATGTCCACAGAGAAACACCAGTCTCCATGGCCATTAACCCAGATACCTTCGAAACCATAACCCCTTCACGCTTCATATCCTTCTCCTTCCCCAACCCCACTCCCTCCACTGAGTTCCTCCGAGTAGCTGTCCTCGACTCACCTATTCAAACCACCGATCCACCCCGAGTCGCTGCCATGCTGGTCCCAGAACGCCGCGAAACCGATTGGATATTCTCAACCGAATCGGGTCACACCCAGCTCATCCTCAACTCACCCGGAATTTCGCGACTCATCCTCATCGGTGACCTCCCAATCACTGTTGATCATTCACCGGTGATTTACAACCGCCCGATCTACAACGATGACGATAGAATTTATCGGGAGAAACTGGAAGCGAGCTTAACCCCTCTTTTGATTGCACTGTCTCCTAAATCTTCTGTGAGTAATGGTATTTTCGATATACCCTTTTTGGGTTATGAAGATAATGTGATATGTAGTGTTATAATAGAGAAATGTGTCGGGTCTTGTGTTGGTGAAATGTTAGTTGAAGATGTTGAAATAGAGAGTGCTGGTGAAATTGAGTGTTCGAATCGCGAGTTTCGGCGGAGATTGAGGTTTAAGAGGATGCCCAATTTGATTCAAACTGAAATTCGTATAGTTCCGGAGGTGGGCTTTTGTTCGGATTCTGTGGGTATCGGTGAAATTAAATTTCGGTCTGATACAGGGGTTTTGGTACATCCTTATTTGGTTCCTATGGTGGCGAGTCTTTCTTTGATTGGTTCTTGTATTGAGGAGCGGATTCGATCAGGGTTTAGGCCGAAAGCATTGTGTGTTGGAGTGGGTGGTGGAGCTTTGCTTAGTTTTTTGAGGACCCAATTGGGATTCGAGGTCGTTGGGGTGGAGGCTGATGAGGAAGCTTTGAGGGTTGCTAGGCAGCATTTTGGGTTATTCGAAGATGGTGAACTTATTCGGGTTTGTGTTGGGGATGGAATAGAAGTGATAAAGAAACTTGCTCGTCAATGCAATGATAAGAAGAGTTTGGTTTATTTGGGTGCTAATGAGGCGGGAAATGGTGTGGACTTGGATAATGTTGATAGTTCTTATGATAAATTTGATGTGATTATGGTTGATTTGGATTCAAGCGATGTTAGAAATGGTATAGTTGCTCCACCATTGGAATTTGTTAGGAAGCCTGTCCTCTTGAATGCTTGGTTGGCTCTCCATAGTTTTGGAATTCTTGTTATAAATGTAATTCCTCCAAGTAGATCTTTTTATGAGACATTGATACACAAATTTCGCGACGTTTTTCATGAGTTGTATGAAATAGATGTTGGCAATGGAGAGAACTTTGTTCTTATTGCTTCTGTATCGCCCATTGGGACTACTTCTGGTGAATGCGAGAATCCTTTTTTGACCAATTTGAAACTGGTTATTTCGGGGGAGTATGTGGATTCCATAAAGAAAATCTGAGGTAAAATGATCAATAGAAGTTTGAGAAAGAATCTCTTCGGAGAAGGTGCTTTACATCAAGATTCAAGGCAAGCTCTTCTGGGAATTTTTCTTCTCTAATGAGGACCAGTTTGAAGGAAAAGGAAGTCGTAACAAGGTTTCATATACGTTGTTACATCCTTCACGGTTTGCCTTGAGTCTGAACACCTTCTCAACTACTAATTAGAGAACCTGAACGGAGTCAGGGCAAGCTACAAAGGATGGATTGGGAACTTATAATTATCCAACTAAGTTTAAGGAAAGGAAGTACAGTTCTTTAATCCTTCGTGAAATTGACAAATATTTGGACCTTTGCCTCTAGGTCCGGGTATAATTTGATTTGCCACATTAAGGGTGTGGTAACTAGCATGTAGTTATGAAAAACTTCAACACGAGGGTACATGTCTCAGAATCAGATTGAAACAGACTTCTCTTCAACATTTAAGGGATTCACCTCTGCCTGCCTTGGCAATGGAAGGAAGAAAATTAACCTTAATTTTCATACCAAGAGCAATGATTTTCAGGGTTTTGAAGATATAATGACCATCCACAGCTTTTGTAAGTAACAGAGTTATTTTTATTTTCCATATGCTTTGTGTTAAGTTGCATTATCATGATTGTCTATGTGAAACATGCAAGATGTTTCAAATTGAAGTGTCTAAGCGCTAAATATAAGAGTTTTCAATTTTAATTGGGATAAAACAGTCCTCTGTCATTGTCATTGTTTCAAGGCTCAAAAGTTCTGTTTTTTGGTTTAAACATTCCTTTTGGATTTGTGATGTTGGTAGTAAATATATAATTACATTTTATAGAATATATATCATTACATTGTTGAATTATTTTTTTAAAAATGAATAATGAATTTTATTGATAAAAAAAGGAGTATCTAAAGACAAACTGCTCTTTATTATATATATATATATTATATATATATATATATATATATATATATATATATATATATATATATATAGAGAGAGAGAGAGAGAGAGAGAGAGAGAGAGAGAGAGAGAGAGAGAGACCTTGTAACTCCTCTGAAGTTCTTTAGAATTAGACACAATTTAATAAACAAGCTTTAGTTCTTAAATTTGCAGAGAAGATATTTAAATTTTCTATTCTCAAAGATCTTTGGAATTTTTTTTCTTGATACCCTTAAGATTCTGCAAAAGGAGCATGGTTTAAATAATCTTGACTTTAGGGCCAAATGATTCCTTTTGCCAACCATGGAAAAGGTCAGCCAAAAAGCTGGAGATGCCCAAGAGATCCCATGCCACCTGCACACAAGGATGAAATATTTGTTATAAATCCACAATGAATTAGAAGGAGTATCAATTGACTCTTTAGAGTATAAACACAACACTATTTGGAAGAAGGAAGCCTATTCTGTCAAGCTGTTCCACAGTGAGAATTTTATATCATGGCTGTTCATATGAATGAGGCAATTTTGAGCTGAAAACAATGAGACCAAGCCTTCTTTGGTAGAGAACGAACCATTGACCGCATTATGCAAGAGAAGAAAGATATACAAAGAAGTAGCCTGTGGGAACCACCATGACTCTGATAGAATCTTATAGATACCCTCCATCCAGCTTATTAAGTTATAGTCTTGGTGATTTCACACTGTCAATATTAGGCACAAGAGAAACTAAAGTACAAATAAGCTCCTCCAATCCTTCATACCTCTGAAGTCCCTCCACAAAGGCATGAAATATTTTTTCACAATTCTCTTGCTGTTCATTGAAGACTTTGTTTGCATCCGTGTGGACCTGGTGCTGTACGTATCCTCACTCAACTCAGAATTAGTAGAAATTAGCTCCTCTTCTCTAGAAGGATAAGATAAAATGCACCTCTAATCATTTGAAATGAGTGGAAGAAGCAAGCTTTCATCTCCTTTCTTTAACCAAGTTGCCCTACCTTCTCCCTTTGTGTGTGTGTGCCCCTCCAAGAGTGGAGGTCTCTTCAAGCTTTGCTATTGTTAATAGTTTTTGCTTTGTCTTTTACCTAGAAATCCTTTTTGAGAGAAATATTTGGAGTTTGATGTGGCACCTCCGCTGGGGTTTTAAAATAAGAAAAATATTCTTCTTCTTTAGTAATTTTGTGATAAACCAAGATAGGACAGGAAGAGAGAGACAAGGAGAAGAAAAGTTATGAGAGGAACGGTATAAAGTGGACTATGTACTAGAATTCATTATAACCTCTTCACCTTTCAACCACCCTTGGAAATCTTTCTTTCCCTTCAAACACCTCCAGCTTGACAATTTTTTATTCTTCAACTGTATCAGTCTCTCTCTGGTTCATCTGTGTTTTCAAATTGGAACTCATCACAAATAATCCATCTTGTATTCTTATATGTTGAAATTATATTAGCAGTCACAGGTCAAGCCAAGGTTAGATAAATTTACAATCATAATTTATGGGAGACTGGGAGGACAATTGCCATTTTAGAAATCTTATCTTTTCTAAATATATTTTTCCTACCATTATACTCTTGTTTATGTTTTTTAAAGAAATATCAATTAATAGTGCCCTTCTTTGCCATGCTGTGTTTGACATAAGTATAGATGTGTTTTGAGCCATGTCTCCATTTACATGTTCCTAAAACAGCTACAGTTCTCCTTTAGTTGCGATCATGCCTGCTCACAACTTGTATCATTATATTAAAGATGTCAATAATACAAATGATAAGGTGTGATTTCTTTGTCAGAGTTCTGTGAAAATGTAAACATAAATGATTCAGTTTGATGACTTTCTTACTAATACAGATTTGTTTCAATCTCACTTTGATTGAAACTTATCTTGAAGAGTTTTGGAACTAATGCTAATTGGTAATATAAGATGTTTGCATGTTTAACTCTTTTTGTTAGTGTGTTGTATGACTTCTCTATCAGTAATTTTTTTTACCTCCCCCAAAACCCCCACACCTTACCCCACCCAAAACAAACAAAAAAAAGGGGGAAAAATGATCTGTGGCTCAACTGTCAGTTCTTTTAGTAATTAATCCCTGGACCTTGTGTCTGTTGTTTTGCAGGTGGGTAGCTTTGCCTGCTCCAAAGAAAATTAGGTTTGATGAAGATTAGGGTTGCTGGGACTCTATGAGAGACAATGTTACATTCTGGAAATTAGCAATTGATATGTTGAGCTTAGTACTTCCTTATGATCAGGAATCATTCAGATTAATATTAGAGTAAATCTTGAGGATGAACTAGCATGCATGTAAATAAAATACGAGACTTGTGTTTTTGTTCGGGTATAATTTGATAGATTTTTGAATTCATGAATTTTCAAATAATTTTGGAATATTTGGATTTTAAATGTGAAAGAGGGTGGGGTATGACAAAGGAATGTGTTACACTGCTCGTGAACCTTCAGCATTGATTTCCTTCTTGCTCCTTATTTCAACACCAAAAATCCACAGGGATCAATTATAGATATTCGGTCTGCAGTTATAAATCCTAATGATTTTCTTTCCATCTTCCCCCTTTTGGAATCATTGAGTGTTTCACTTTCTACATTGCATGGCTGTGATTTTGAATAAACCATATGATAAGCCATCTTTCCACTGTGTTAATGCAGTCAACACTATGCCAAGTTTTTTTGGGCTATCCAGAAAATTTATTCTGTTTCAGGCGGCTATCTCAGTCATGGGGTTTGATTCCTATATTTCTGCACAATTTTTCTTAGTCTGCATCGGAATCCTTAAAGGATCTTACTTCTAATTTTTCCTTTTCGTATCTCGAAATTTAGGAAAGCATGTGATATCCACGCTCCACAAAAGCCCACCCGTGCCCCACACTTGCGTATATAAGGGCAAATTATGTCAAAAAATCTTCAGCTATTTATTTTGGCATTTTGCACTTTTGTATTGTCAATTACATGATATATTTTTAAAAATCGACCTATGGATAAACTACTCATCTTATGAATGTCACACCTGCAAAAAATCACGATGATCCAATGGTTTTGTTTTTGAAAAAACTATGCAAAATTGTGACATTTCGAATAACTGAAAGAACATAGTTTTTGCAATCAAATTTTTTTTTTTTAAAAACAACTGTTAGATTACCATTATTTTTGGCAGGCATGACATTCATAGGATTAATATTTTATCCAACGGTCGATTCTTCTATTCTGCAACTGACAAGAGTGCAGAATGCTAAAATATATTAAAATAAAGGTTTGTGTGGTATCAGGGCAAAATAAAGGGGTCGAAGCGGATATCATTTCCCCGTTTGCATTAGTTTTGTTTATAAATTAAAAACATTTCTTTAGATTTATGTCCAAACTAATATCAAAATTTCCATACTAGAAGTGTTTTGACAAAAGCAAGGTGCTATGGCCAATAATTCCATACCCCTTAAGACATCTAGAAGTGGTTATCACCCTTCGTTTTAAGGTATAGTTTGGAATAGTTTTGTCTAAAATCATTTTTTGAACTTGAAATCCACTTGATTTAAAGGGATGGATAATAATTACTTCTAAATGATTAAAGAGTATAAAACAGTTGCTCTCCAAACTTTTATCACGATCACTTTTAATATAAAAATTTTAATACGTCAAGAGTTGGTTTAGAGATAATCTTAAAAAGATATGTGAAGAGATATTACTTCTCAAAAAAAATTAATTTTAGACAAAACAAGCAAACATGGTCTAAATCAAATGAAAATTTTGAGGTTGAAAAATGATTTTAGACAAAATTATTTTAACCAAAGTTATATCACACATTCCCACCTTATTGAGCAATGACCTTTTCATGTGAACAAGTATAAATGAATGTCAATATTTATCATTGCTCATTGGCAACAGTCTGTAGGAGCTTTTCCAATCATCAAACTAACCAAATAGGGTGAAAAATACAGTGGTTTCTTAGGAAGTTTTGACTATCCTACAGAAAACAAAAGACTGAATACCCTGTACCAGCTCTGCTATACACTCTAGCTAAAATTTACCAGCAATCTGTTTAAAAAGAAAAACTGCAAAAGAGTCCTCCTGAAGCAACACTGTTCTTTGTAAGAAAACCCTGTAAAGAGTTGCCATATTAAACTGTCTTATATATACAACATAATATATACATATATAAATTTATCATCACTCCACATAATTCAAAAATTTCTTCAAATTCCATTGGAAAACACAAAATGATTGGGAATTTAACAGGGAAGTGAAAATGAGATTTATAGAGAAGTATATCTGAACATGTACAAAAATAAAGGAGAGAGAGAGATTTAAAGAAGGGTAATGAGAATGAATAAGAGAAGAGCAGCAATGAAAGAGTACTTAACAGCAGCAACAAGAATGGCTAAAGAGATGAAGAAGAGCTGCCACAACACTTGAACGCTTGCCCATGTGAGGAGACCCGTCAATCCAACGGCCAAGATGTTGTCAGGATCTGGGTAGAGCAGATCACCCCACCTCAAATTGAATATAGGCCGTCGATCTCTCTTCAAGTCATCTCCACCGTTGTACCCATCATCTCCTTCTTCTCTCTCCTTGGGATCTTTGTTCAACCCATTACCATTCTCTGCATATACCACGAATCTTTTGGGGGTTTTAGGGTTTTGGATTTGGGTTTTGAGAAACAAAGAAGGGGAGATGAGATTGTTGTGCAGAAGAAAAGGTATGCGTCTTGAAATTGAAGAGATGGGAATTGGTGGGTGTAGTAAGGCAATAAGCCCTAACATGTTTTCTATGACCAGTTTCTCGAGAAAGTGGGAAGGGAAAAAAATTGGAGTAAATACTTCGAATATTTTCTTTCAGTAAATAATTTGATTTCTTTATTTCTCAAACAATAAAAAAAATTTGTTTCTTAAAGGTTATTTAACGTGGAGTTATTTTCATGGAGAAAAAGAAAAAACTAAATATTTTTCAAAAGGAGATCGACCACAGTGGGAGTCGAACCCACGACCTTTTGATCCGAAGTCAAACGCGCTAATCCACTGCGCTATGCGGTCCTTTGAGAATTAATTGGGAATATATTTAAGATAATTCAAACATATTATTGTTGAGAAACATTCTACTTTCGCTAACTCAAACAGAGTAATAATTAACAGGTGTGTCAATTGATTTCGCCAAAAATTGGATTAGCGACAAGAGTCTAAATAGTGTTATGATAATTTGCATAAAATAAACAAATCGTGTGGAATTCCATAGAAGACTCTCCAGCAATCAAGTACGTAAATTGATCGAAGAAAATGAGAAAGAGAGCCCTTGTTTTAGGGTAGGATTATGCATACCTTGCCCTCATTCTCTTGCCCTGTTATACTGGATTTATCAATCAAAATCTCTTCACTCAGGAAAAACTAACATGGATTTAAAGTAGTGTTAACCTTCTTTGTCAATAAGGGTTTGTTTTGAAAAATTAATCGGTTTGCTGGTTATATATAACTTTCTACATACATAGTACTATCACGCAACAAGCACGTGATAGGTGTTATGCGTTTAGGAAGTTTTATATAACTGGTACATCGAATAATATCAAATCCCATCTTAGGGAACCATTATATCAAGTTTAACTTTCGTAATTCTTGGTCGTATCCCACAACTATCTGGAACATATTTGTCGTCGAATTTTATAGGAACGTATTGACCAAGGCTGTTCTTCGATTAGCTTAGTTGGATCATAATTTGTTGCATAGACCACTTGATCGGTTTTGTCCGTATATGACTTGGTGAGTCCTCAGGCTCGTATTTGTATCGAGATCATGAACTTGATAAATTTTTAGGCAATATTCATTTCTCCACCTCCCATTGATTGTGGATAGTGAATTTAACTTAAGCTACTTTAGTTTGATTCTCATCTCTTAGTACGTGATAACTTGTGAGTAGTATGAGAAACGTAACACATGTTTTAAATTTAGAAGATGTGAAAGAAGGGGGAAAAAAGAGAGTAACAAATCATCCGATCATTTTGGGCCAAAAAACTAAAAATAAAAGTAACAAATCATCCGATTGATTTGGGCCTTTTGGGCCTATCAAATGATGGTTGTTTAATCTTCTTGGTGGTCACATAATGAAATCACAGGACACAAAATCTGAAAATGGGCCCAAGTCACGTCATCATCCGCCAACAAGATAAATACTGTCGGCAACACTAGCATACGCATAGCCGCATAGGTATTCCCATTCACAAAACCAACGGATACTAAGATTATTGCAAGAGGCAACGTCAACCGTCCGATATGGAAATCCTGAAAAGCCTACAGAGAATATATATTAGTGTTGGGAGGGGGAGACAAAAAGTCCCTGCTCCTTCATCATCTTTTTAAATACGAGATTATCTAATCATGACTCTAAAAAGAGTCCCTCACCGCCCCCCACAACTCATCCCAACCGTCCATTTCCCCTCCCAGAACCGGACCCCACCGGACACAATCACAGAGCAGTCCGTACGATGATGATAAGATATGATATACAGCTGTGATAGAGGGACCCACCACCTTCCCTTTTAGGCAAAGACAAACACACCTTCCCTCCTGGTAAGAACACTCGTTACCCGTCCGTTACCAAACCATTTTTCAATGACGTTTCAACTTTAATCATTCACTTCATGATTCTGCCAGGTCAGACCTCTGGCATTTTGCCACGTCAGGATTGTCCTTTTTTTTGGGTTGGCTCAATTAGCTTGGGGCTTGCATGGAGTTGACGTCACTGGCTCAGCTCTGCTCGGCTGACCTGACCCTCACCAGACCTGGAGTCGTGTCCTGACTCGCTGACTGCTGAGGAAGTGGTCACTCCCCCTCGTGCATAGGGGTTGGGTCAGCAACTTCTGTGGTAAGTTATCAGACCTGACATTTTCACAGGGACTGAGATTCGTCTTTGAATAATGCATGCAACTGTGGGACTATTGGTGTCAACGGTTAGGGTCCGGCACAACCAGTTGGTGCTAAACCCAAAAAATTCACATACTAAAAGGAAAGGCTGGATTTTCTGCACCATTTTTTTTTTTTTTTTTTGTTAATTTGATTAGTTTGGATGCATTATCTAAATATTTATTATTCATTTAGGTACTCAAATAAATTCAAATATATAAAAATCTAAACAGATAATGCGAGCTCTCGGATAAAACATTTATTATTATTTTTTTCTCATATATGTGTCCTTTCTCAATAAATACAAATTTCAGGTAAATTTTATTAATTTTTTTGAGGTTATATCATGCACATCAAATATTATATTAACCGAATATGAATAATTATTTAATCTATAAATTTATATTTATAATTAATAAATATATATATGAGAATGAAGTACGTAATTCTTAATCTTTGTTAATTAGACTTCATGTTTGAAAGACATGTGTCTGAGAGTAATATGTAATACTCTACTAATTAACAGTGAGCTCTTAGAAAATTTTAATATAATTTATGTTAAAACTTATTCATAAACTTGATTTCATTGAAGTTGCATGTCCTTGTTTCTTATTATAAATATATTTATTTTAAATATTTTATTTTTTCTTGTTCCCAAGTGTATATTTTTATAATAAACAGTATCCTATTATGATCATTGTGATTTTTAAAAACAAAATTATCACAGTAGGTTTTAGGGGAAGTTACAGTTTTCTCTCCTGTACTATTGGTCAAAAACATTTTGCATCCCTGTAACACATTCATCCCTGTACTTTTAAAATGTGACAGATTGCACATTTTTGTTAACTAACAATTTGTTTATTTGACTAAAAAATGGTGTTAGACATGTTATTTTTTTTTAATAAAATATTTAATCTAAATTGCTAATGTGTCTATAAGCATATTAATGAAGTTTCATGATTTTTCTCAATATATATATATATATATATATATAAGCATATTTTTCTCCATATAGTAAATAAAATTCATAAAAATAAAAATATATTGAGGAGAAAAAAATTAAAATATATTGAAAAAAATCATGAAACTTAACTGATATGCTAGCTTGTAGGTACATTAGCAATGTAAAATAAACACTGCATAAAAAATAACGAGTTTAACATTATTTTTTAGTCAAATAAATAAATGGCTAACTAACAGAAGGGTGCAAAGTGTTAAAAATCAATCCAACAGGATCAATGTGTCACAATTGAATGTACATGGGTACAAAGTATTTTTGATCAATAGTACATGGACCAAACTGTAACTTTTCCTAGTTTTTATTCAATGATGATGCAACTATTATTAGGAGCTAGGGAGAGGAATTAATGCTGCCCCTTGGACACATTGCTCTTATTTGAGTTAATTAATATTGAATATATATGGATATTTGAATTTGTGATCGAACTTGATTTTACAGGGATTAGCTGGCATGAAAGTAGCCACCCATTGAATATAATGGATGGTGATGGAGTATTAGTGAACAATAAGTTGCTAAGTAATTAGCTAAACATCAACCAGCGGGCCTAGCTATATATCTTCATCTTGTCATTGGAACATGAGCTAGTGAGTGAGTTAGAAAGGAGAATGTGTAAAATTACATGGTTGTAATTAATTGGATGCAAAATTTGTTGATTGCATATATATGTGTTTTCATGTAATTGCAGGTAGTAGAATGGAGGAAATAAAAGAAAGAGTACTGCTACACATCGCTATAACGAATCGCTATAACGAATCACTATAAGTATCCGCTACAAGAAGAAAATGAGGGTAGTTTTGGAAATTCACTCATGGGTATTTTTAGAAATTCACTATCTTTATTTCTTGTAACGATATTTGTAGTAATACATTGTAGTGATCCATAGCATTTCCCTAAAAGGAAATAAAGAAAAAAATCCTAAGTTTTAAGATAACCCTAGTAGAAATGCTCGAAGTGGATCAAAATAAGTGAAACTCATAAACATAAAGAAGAAAGGCAACAAATAAATATGACCAATGAATTTTTAAATTTTGCCTTGTTTTTTTTGGACAACTTTTTATACCTACCTTGGGATTAGGTCATATGAAGCTTGGGTTTGAAATATTTCTTCATGTTTATAAGTAGCAGAAAGGTTTTTTTGAAGTGAAAAAGTTGTCAAAATTTAGGTGAAGAGGGCATGTCTGTACTCATTCTAAGACAGTGGTCAACAAACTTTCTAAGTGAAGTTCACGGACCCAACAATATTGTGAGCCGTGGCTTAGCCACAATTAAGAGAATGTCCATGATAATCAAATTAATTAATTAAGCAAGGAAGATGTTAGGTTAATTGAATGATAATTAAAGGAGTGTGCAGCCCTTGAATTTCATATTTGAATTTGAATTCTCAACAAGATTGCCTAACTTCGATCATTAACAATCTAATTAAGCAACTCATTAATTATATAAAATGTTGTATTATGAAACTTTTGCAATTTTTTTTATTTTGGGTAGAAGAAATTCTTGGTTGATGGCTAGGAAAAAGAATGATGATTCGAGCCATCGCTTAGCCGCCAGCCCGCCATTAAAGAAAAGAAAGAGAGAGAAAAATGATGATCGGTCAAAAGGTAAATCCTAGTAACTGTACACGCGTCATCTAAGCAGTGTCCGCATTGCATTTCCATCCTCATCTTATGCTTCGACAATTGTCAGTCACTTATTGGTGGAAATACTACGTATGTTCTTATTCCCTCCCTCTCTTGTCTCTTGTTTAGAGAGAGAGAGAGAGTGATGAAAGGTGCGGTAGACTCGGATCCTGTCGCCCAAGAAAAGCTCCAATTTTTGCAGGGTGGTTTTGGTTTCATCTCTGTTTCAACTGTTTAATCTCTATATATCTCCTATCTATATATGTATATGCATCAATATATACATATATATATATTTGCAGAACTTAATTGTCTTTAAAATGGAGATGGGGGATCAGTACGGGCTGCCGGATCTGAGGCAACTAATGGCCCGGAGAACCCATTTTCCGGCCATCCCGCAAGCCACAGCCACAGCCACAGAGCCATTATTCTCCGTCCACCGGAATCTGACACCACCACAGCACTATGAGACTATCATGATGGGTCGTCATACAGGTGAGGTAATTTTGCCTCGAGGGTTAGTAGACAATATTAATAATACTACTGCCACTGCTACTACTTCAGCTGGGCATGTTGTATGTGGACTAGAGATGGAGGGTTGTGGCATCACTGGAGGTGAGGGTGGGAATAGTAGATGGCCTAGACAAGAGACTCTTACACTTCTTGAAATCAGATCTTGTCTTGATTCTAAGTTCAAGGAAGCTAATCAGAAAGGACCCTTGTGGGATGAAGTCTCTAGGTACATATATCCATATATATATATCCTACTTCTATATATTATTTCTATGTAACACACTTGTGTTTTTTTGAGTTTGAATCCTCTGCTTGAGTTTTTCTGTACTTGGATATGAAGATTATGATACATCATCCAGATACATCATAGATACATCATCCAGAGTCTGTGTTTTTGTGTTTCTTTTTCCTATGATGATGAATAACTCATGAGCTGATCAATATTTTAAGAATTAAACCCTTTTTGAATGTGTGTGTATAGATATTTACATATGTAATTAAATGGAGGATTTTAAGAAAACTGTTTTGATTTTGTTTAGTGTACGTACATGACTGCTGTTTCTCTTTCATTTGGGTTTTGATGTTCTGTTTAAAGAAGTTGGAAAGCTTTTTAATGTGTGTATATATGTTTTGTTTACCGAGTTTAGGGCATGAAAAAGCCTTAGCAAAAAGGGGAAAAATGAAAAGCTAGAGTTTAGGGCATGAAAAAGATAGACAAGCTATATAGCCTTTTAACTGAGAGGCCTGGTTGTTCTTTTTCTGATCTTTACTGGTTTTGTTCTAGAAAAACTGGCTGCAGGCTCCATTGATGGCTTAACTACCCATAATCTAGTTTTATGTGATGAAGTCACCGGTCCAAGACCCTTTGTCTAGACACATTTTTCCGTTTGAAATTTAGGAACCAACCTAGCTACTTCCTTAGCTGGGGGTTACTGGAAAATCCCCATGAAAGAACAAATATGACATATGAGAGTTTTTTATTGGAGGAATGTTTCGTGTATTTTAATGTTCTTAATAAGTCAGAATTGCCCATCAGCCAATATATATATATATATATATATATATATATATATATATATATATGTTATATGTTAGGTATTTTAATTAATAATATCCACTAGCTTGGTCATCGATGTTCCTTTCAGATTTCGAGAGGCTATATATGAGAATATATATATATATATATATATATAGCCTTAAGCACATTATTCTTCCTAGCTAGCTAGCTATCTACATTCATTTGTCAATTTTCTTTTCCATTTTTGTTATCTTTTTTCTTTGTTTTATCTCTTGGTGCAGGATAATGGCTGAGGAACATGGGTATCAGAGAAGTGGGAAGAAGTGTAGAGAGAAGTTTGAGAACTTGTACAAGTACTACAAGAAAACTAAGGAAGGTAAAGCTGGTAGACAAGATGGGAAGCATTATAGGTTCTTTCGTCAACTTGAAGCCCTCTATGGAGACACAAGCACTAATAATATAAATGCTGCAGCTTCAGCTTCACTTTCAGAAACCAATTTTGTTGGAATCAACACTACTTCTACTACTACTCTTCCTTACCAAGAAGCCTTACAGGACCAGAATAAGCTCTGCTGTGAGAGCCTTAGTTTCACTAACTACTCATCTGAATTTGAAGCTTCATCCTCAGAAAACAATGATACTAATCATGATCAAGATCTTTCAGCTATTGCATTCATGATGAACCATTCAATGGAAATGAAGAAAAAGATGAATGAAACCCATGGTTTTAAAAGAGCTAGAAAGAGCTGGAAAGCAAAGATAAAGGACTTTATAGACTCACATATGAGGAAATTAATGGAGACTCAAGAGGCTTGGATGGACAAAATGTTGAAGACTATTGAACATAAAGAGCAAGAGAGGTTGTCTAGAGAGGAAGAATGGAGGAAACAAGAGGCCGCTCGATTCGACCGAGAATATAAATTCTGGGCTAATGAGAGAGCACTGGTTGAAGCTCGTGACGTCGCATTACTGGAGGCTTTGAAGAAACTTGATGGGAAAGAACTCAAAGTGTCATCACTGCAGGAGCTAATAATGGATAAAACAATTCATCATCAAGATCACAATATTAAGAACCTGGAAGATGAGGACAGTAACAGATGGCATGAACCTGAGATTTCAAGCTTAATTGAGTTAAGAAACAGTATGGAACCAAGATTCCAAGAAAGTGGGTGTTTAAAAGATGGACTTTGGGATGAAATAGCAGTGAAGATGGCTTGTTTGGGGTATGATAGGAGTGCAATTAGTTGTAAAGAGAATTGGGAGAATGCTGTCATTTATTTCAACAAGGCATCAATTGAGTGTAATAAGAAGAGAAAAGAGAATTTGAGAAGCAGCAACACTTATTTTCAGCAGCCAGAATATTCCTATGATCATCATGACCAGGATAATATTGGTGGACGAGGGCTCAAGACCGTCGGATTAATTCAACCGATGATCAATGATGATCTTTCATCTTCCAATTCTAATGTGGGCACTGCAATGCATGAGAGCTGCTTTCGTATCCTTGGTGATGAAGGAGAAAATTTGGGGTGGGAAAATTATGGTGTGAAGCTTAGTAAGGGAAGAAATTAATACTCTATATGAGGAGTAAAAGATGTAACTTATTGAGATGGGTGTGGGATATGACAATCTGTGTGCGTGTCTCTGTGTGTAAAACAAAACTACTGACTGGGGTTTTAATTAGTACTATATATATGAACTCAATGCTTTTAGAGGAAGCTTGAAGATTAGTGAAACCAGAGTTTATATATATATGGGTTTCTTCTTCATTATATTAAATGGTAGGGGGCTGATTTCCGTACCACTTGACTGATATTGGGCTGTGCATCTTTCTTCAAATATTAACAATTGGGTCTCTCTCTCGGTTGGGTTTTGGGGTGAGATTTGGATGTCATTCCTCTCCTTGAGTTTATCCTCATATATATAAAGACCATGATTTTCCTAATGCATGAACTTGTAAGATAATAATCCTTTTATCTTTTTATTCTTCTTCTGTTCTAATTTTCCAACAAGTATTTTTTTTTTTTTTTTGGAATCTATGGATCTTCTAATCACCTGTTTTCCAACCCTACTAATCCGGGAAAGGAAAATCAAAATTCTCTTCTAATAAGTATGGAGTACAGATTAGTTTTTCAGCAATTAATGCTATATATCCCAAATATATATTTTTTTCTTCAAAAAGTATTCTAACACTTCATTTATCATCAAGGAGAGAGTTTATTAAAAAAGACAAGGGTCGAATCATTGGCCACATCATTTGGAATACATTTTGGAACAATTTTTTTTTTTTGGACATATTGCATTTGCCTTAGTTTTTGTCCCTTTCAATTTTTTGTTGATGACTTGCGCTTTCAATTTTATCATTTCTTTAATTTTTTCCCCCCACCTATTCCTCATAATTGAAACAGTGCGCTTTGGCAAGTTTAAAAGATTGATAGAGATTTTTTCTCATTTACCCACCCAAAAAAAAAGATGGAGATTTGCAGGCTGAATTCCATATATAGTTCATGTTGATATCGACAGATCAGATGCCAAATAATAATAATAATAATAAACAATATCAACATCAGTTACTGTAATTGTTGAAAACATTGAAGATTTCACTGCCAATATTTCTCACAATCAGTCGAATCTATTATAGGTAAAATGAGGAAGAAAAGAAAATGAAGTTTGCGGTCCCATATTTTCAAGGCTATATATACCCAGAAAAGAAATCAAGCGAGAATCAAGAGAAATCGAGTAAGACAATTATGGGATATTGAAGAAGCAACGAATTATGATTTAATTTACATCCTTAATTATTTCTATTTGCATCATGATTTACATCTTAATTTCTCTCATTGCAGTTACTATTTAACCCATTGACTGGATTTGTACGTTCTTGTCATTGAGCTCGTAGTGTATATGCACCTAGTTATGTACTTTTCCAAAGAACTGTTTTGCAATTGGCGTACATTTCTCTTTCTCCTTTTTTTTTTTGGGTTAAAACATAATTTGTTTCTCTACCAAGACATTTGTGCTTAATTATAAAGAAAATTTGGCCAAAAGTCCTAGTTCAGGACCTCTAGCTCTTGCATAAAGTCTTCATTTAGGATTTTTAATGGCTAAAATCTTTTTTAACGATATTTTAATGCATTAAGTCTCAAAATTTAAAATAATCCTTTTGTTTTATACCAGAATTACAGTTCCCCTTTCTTGGTCCTTCCCGCACACAAGGTTGTAGGGGCTACAACATATGGTGATTGAGGTCTTGCTTACGAGGGCTCAAGATCTTGCTTAATTTATGGTCGGCGATCAAGATATTGTTGGAACTAGACTGTGGAAGATCCCGTGTTGATGGCAACAGGGTGGTTGTCGGAGGTGTCGCTGGCCAGCATGAGGAGATGATCACCAGGAGTCACAAAAATCACTATGAAGAAATCAAACTTGTCACAAGCAAAGGAGGCCAGCATGCATGAAGCTCATCGGCGACATGCTTGTACGATGAACTTGTCGCAGTTCGATTTCTTAAGAAGCTCAATCTGACGTTTCTTGCATTCAGCAGTTTCACCGGATTGTGTGAGAAAATTTGATGAGTTTTCCTAGAAAATTTTAAAGAGTGGAGGAATATGGGTTAAAGGAATGGAATTCTCCAAAATTTCATGAAAACAAAGCTTTAGGGGTTGAATTCTCCAAAATTTCATGAAATTATACTGATGCGAAAGTTCTGATAAGCAATCCACTGTGCCGATGACCATTTCATGAACGCTAGCATCGATCCCCTCTCCTATCATATTCTAATTTACACCGTTCATCTTGCCAACACTAGTTCTTAGGGGCTCGCCGGACCAAGTGAGTTGCAAATCTGTTAATCTCACCTGTTTTTGTTGAAATTCACTACCTTATCATTCCTCACTTGGTTGAAGATCTAGTTCATTTAGTAGCTGTTTGGTTGCCAAGAAAACCATAAAATTGAACTTTGAAGATTCTAGGTTTTAACTCCCAAATGCAAAATTCCAGTGAAGCATAAGATTGCTGGTGATGAGATTGGGAATTCCGGTGTGATCAAGGTGGAGTCAAATTCTAGCGTGATCCATGGATTTTAATTGTTGGTTTTTTTTTTTTGATCATGCAAGATAAGGATTTTTATTTCTTTTTCTATTTTTTAAGTTTTTTATTTTATTTTATTTTATTTTCAGGCATAGTGAAATTAATTTTTGGTATACAAAATCCATTTTTGGCGTAGTGAAGTATGTCTTTTGGCATAGTGAAATGCATTTTCAGTGTAGTGAAATGCATATATTTCCGGCGTAGTGAAACGCGTTTTCGGAGTAGTGAAATCCGGTTTAGTGAAGTCATGTTTCAATGTAGTGAAATCCGGCATTCGGCATAGTGAAATCCGGGTTAGGATTAGAGATGGGGTTAAACATTGTTTGGGAAAGGAATAGTATTTTTGTCCAATTCATGCTAAAAGAACTTTTGACATGAAAAATCTTTTAAAAGGATATTTTGAAGGGAGGACCTCTCACCAAATTCCCCTTATTATAATTATCATGGCAAGTGAGCTTTGATGAAGAAGTGACTATAGCCCATCATTTATCGATAAAGATGTTTTGAAAATTAATTACATGTAAATGCGTTATTATTTGGCATCAAACCCACAAAAATTTGCATTAATTTTAACGAGGTTGAGAGGGAGCATTAAGGAAATAAATAGAGAGAGAACCAGTGAAAATTTTGAGTGAAAATGAAGGGAAATCATGCATGGGAGAATTATGAAAGAAGAAATAAATTTGATTTTTATTAGCGGGATTTAATTTATTTCTAATCTTACTTGTTTCTATTCCTCACTTGGCCTGCCTTTCTCATCTTGACTTCTTGAAAGCCCATCATTGGATTACAATTATCAATATCAAAATTCTTTTATTCTTCTCTCAAACCTTGGTTCTACCTTTCTTAATTATTTACTTTGTACCAATCAAACATGAGGAATTTTTTAAATTTTCTTTTAAAAATGTACATGGGTTCGATATATGATGCATTTTGGATAGATCGATGATTGACGCGCCGTTACAAATAGATTAGCCACCATAATCAGTTAATCACTATTCAATGTATACTTGTAAATTGCAATATTGATAATAAGTCCACATGTTTTGTTTAATTGTGAAATAAATTAAAAGGGAGCAAAAGGGGTCTGTAAAAGGCCAAAGGTCGAGGCTCAATTGGACAAGGTCTATGTGATCACCATGGCCCAAATTCTAGGCTATAAAAGAGCATTTCCAATTACTCTATGCATAAGAGTATATTGGCTAAAATGCCTAATCAAACCACAAAAATGGCTTAATCATGAGAGAGATGACAGGCCCACTCACCAATTTTTTCAAATGGCTCTTCTTTAAAACATCACTAAATTTAAAAAATATAACAAAATATTTTTTTCTTCTTAAATTTTTAAATTTTCCCCCTTGTTGTGTCACTAATGTCTCTTACATGGAGGGAGATTCAAGCTCACGTGAGACCTAATATAAGTCCCACCCCAGAGAGCTAATAAGAGAATTGAAGCCTCGAATGAGAGTAGACCATATTGGTTATTAAGGGCCGTTTGGATAAGCTTCTACTTCCTGTTTTTCTCTTTTAAAAGTAAAAAGATGAAATTTTTTAATGTAAAAAATTTGGTAGTTACTTTAAAAAGTTGAGGAAGTAAGAAATTCTTTCCTCAACTTTTAAAAGTAACTACCAAAATTTTGCACTATAAAAAATATAAAAAACTTTCATTTTTTTACTTTTAAAGCTAAAAAAACAGAAAGTAGAACTTATCAAAACGCGCCCTAATTTCAATTCATTTGTTAACTCTAACCCAAAACCTCTTTATAAGTAATAGTTTTCTTCTTTGTTAATGTTCGATCAAATTTAACAAATTTTCAATTTAAATTTTATTATTTATTAGTTCTCTTACATGAAAACATCAAATAAAGTTAGTATACACATGATATCATCGATATAATAATTAACATGAAGTTCTCAATCATGTCATTTAAGTAAATAGCTTATTACATATATGCATGATATCACTATATATCAACGGGAATGGAGATTATTTGTTCTACTTTTACGTCCTATTTTTCTATACATTCTCACAATTATCCATTTTAAAAAACAAATCATGGATATTTAAAAACAAAAAGTAAATTTTTCAAGATTAATTCATATTAAAGGGGACAAATAATCTTCACTCACCATTCGATATATATATATATATATATATATATTATTAAAATATTTCATGTGAAGTTGTTATATTAGCACTACATCAAGTCATTCAAATAATTAATTTTTTTCCCCTCCTTCCTCTAGGGGTTTGCCTTCTCTCCGCTAGCGCTGCCCCTTCATCAATGAGATATTGCCTACCCTTACTATGACCAGGCTCCCATTTGGACACGTGGAATAGTTAAAGGAATCAGGGCCAGCCTGGCCTTCTGGTTCTGGGTTTCAACCCAAAGCATGTGGGCATCAGGTTATATTAACTGCTGTCCGGTCCAGCATTCCCCAAATTTCAGATCCTGGGCCATCTGGGCTCAGGGTACATTGTCGGCACGTTCATGACCTCACAGTTGGAAGGGCCTACTCGATGCTTTTCTTATGGAGAGCCCAACAAGAAGAATCTTCATTGTACCAAAAAGTAATGGACTGACACCTAAGTTCAAAGATCAAATTAATTTGGCTGGTCCCCTACCTCACTCCACTTTAAATTTCTTGACCACTCTACGTTTGTAGCCATCTATTGCTCTCAATCTTAAACTTCTAGCTCAGCCCATATTTTTTAAGATTATCACTTTTAATTATTTTATTTAAAACCACTCTTATAAGTATTGATTGTGTTTATATATATATATATATATATATATATTTCATCCAGAACCTTATCCCAGAGAAGAAAACATGAAGTACTGAGAGAAAGCTCTTGCTCCAAAAGACTTGTGAGATTAATTTTGAATTAGAGTATCCCACTGGTACAGGGGATCCAGTGAAACAGTATACGGATAGAAAATCATTTTGTTTTACCCGTAATGGTATTGAAATAAAGGGCATTAAATGGAGAGTAAAATGAGAACTCTTCTTCAGTCTTCTTATGGGAGAATAATGCCCGGCCCTGACCCTACCATAGTACCAAGTGCCTTTAACCTTGTCTTGGAGCTTTTATGGAGGGTGGCGATCGATTGCACACGTACAGTACAATTAAGTTCTACAATAATGTTGTAAGGGCAGTTTAATTTAGGACTTTGCAGTTGCAATGTGAGGCTAAAAGTGTCATTTTCAATTCCATCAAATTATCCAACTCATTAAATTGACCATTCATCTCAAGGGGGTTAGTTAATCTTAAATTTCTGAGAAATCTAGCTCGATCAGCTCCCAAGTGTAAGCGCGACAAGTTTACATTTTTCAAATCATTTTGATTTGAAAGGGAACTAAATTTATGACACCGTCTCTAGGACCCCTTAAAGAATTGTTGACTTTGTGGGTGCATGTGGGCTCAACCAAAGCTGATCGAGCTAGATTTGGTTGATCTGGTTGATCCAGAATACATTACTGAGAGAGCAAAGTAAATTTTAATTACAGTGAGTCAAAATTAATTTGTAGTTCAAGTTCTGGTCAAGGACGTACTTGAAGATACAAGCCCCACTTCATCATCTTTTTCTTCTTTATTGTGTTTAGTTCATTGGAGGGATCAGTTGAGAAAAATTGATCTGAGGGACATAAGAAGGTACACATATCTAAAGAAATACACAGACAAATCATTGTGCCACATGAGAGAGGGAGACCCACTCGATCAGAAAAAAACCAAACCTCCAACTCATTAAGAAGTACCAGACGCCCCTGGGCATTTTCCCGGATCACCACAAAAAATTGATGAAGTTGGTCCCAAAAATTTTATTTAAAATGTGTGTTCTAAATGACGCGATGATCCCGTCATTCTTTATTTATTTTTTAAGAAAAACTTTTTATATATTGATAAGAAAAATTCTATTCGTGCTTCTTCGTTATCTTCCCTAGTGCATCCGACCAACTTGGAACAACTATTTCGAGAAATCAACAATTGGATTTGATGTTCCACTTATACTTATCATGAATGCAAAAAATCATATTGATCTGATGGTTGGATTTTACAATTTAAAAAAAAATTGTAAACAATAATGAAAAAATTGTGAAGGACTTTGATTCATTTGTGATATTTTCTGAAATATTTTTTTGAAATATATATCGCACATACATTACGAAAAATACTATATATTACCAGATACTTTAACCTGAAATTAAAAATCAGCTTAATTAATGTGTCTTGTTTTGAGTGGTAGGTCTCTCATCTCAAATTGCTTTCATTTTTTTCACACACCACTCAGACCATGATACGTTAGAATAATTTTTAATTTAGGATTAAAGTGTCGGGTGATACAGAATTATTGCACACATTAGTATTTAATTATAATCACAAGATTGAGGTTCTGTGACCAAACTCAACTTTGGTCAGCATTCAATGACTCTTAATTCATGGAACCGTGAGCCACAACAAACTCCTTAAGATTCAACACTCCCCCACCTTTTTTTTTTTTTTTAATTTCTTTTTAAACTCATTAATTACTTCATTTTTTTGCCCAAAAATAAGGTGTAGTTGCAAGTGACCATAAAGGCATGTAACTGTCCTTGATTCGCCCAATTCTCAACCCCTCCCTTAATTGTTCTGTAAACCTCTTTACTCACTCCCATGTTAAGGGGTTGTTTGGTAGAACTTTAAACTCCTTAAAATTGTAATTACAGCTAGCCATCATGGTAGCCCTCAGCCAGCATATTAGGTGAAGTGAGGTTGAATTCAAGAGTACTGTGTATTAGGATTACTTTAATTTGATCACATGCATGGCCAAACAATTTAAAAAAGAAAAAAACCTTTTTAATTACTCCTTGTGTAATGTGTTGGCATTTAACTCCTAGCTACCAGAAATGTGCTGGTTGGAAATTAACTTCATTTGCTTTTATTGAATCCACCTACAAATTCATGCTCCCATCCATATATCCATGTTTATTTATACTCTCTTCTATCCTCCTCATTACTCATCGATCCATCACAAACCCCACTCCTCTCTCTATCTCTCTCTATCTTTCTCTATCTCACTCCATCTCTCTTCCATTTTTTCATTACTTCCATCACCTCCACCGCCTCTCCTCTCTCTCTCTCTCTCTCTCTCTCCCACACACACACACACTACACCCCATGGCTCCTATCACTTCTTCTTCTCTCTCTTCCTACTATCATCTCATCTTCACTGCTCTAGCCTTCCTCATATCAGGACTAATCTACTTACTTTCCCGCAACACCAAATCAAAGCAGCTGAACCTTCCTCCGGGACCACCAGGCTGGCCGGTGGTTGGAAACCTCTTCCAAGTTGCCCGCTCCGGCAGAAACTTTTTCGAGTACGTCGGCGATCTTAAGCCCAAATACGGCCCCATTTTCACTCTAAAGATGGGGAACAGAACCTTAATAATCATCACCAGCGCCGAGCTAGCCCACCAAGCCTTAATCGAAAAGGGTCAGGTTTTCGCGAGCCGGCCTCGAGAAAACCCGACACGAAACATATTTAGCGCCAACAAATTCACTGTCAACGCTGCAGTTTATGGCCCTGTTTGGCGGTCACTGAGACGCAACATGGTGCAAAATATGCTGAGTACAAGCCGGGTTAAGGAGTTTGTTGAAGTGAGAAATATGGCAATGGATAAACTCATTAATAGACTTAAAGATGAGGCCGAGAAAAATAATGGAGTTGTTTGGGTATTAAAAAATGCTCGGTTTGCAGTTTTTTGCATTCTTTTATCAATGTGTTTTGGTGTGGACATGAACGAAGAAACAATTCAAAGAGTCGATGATATGATGAAAGCTGTTTTAATCACTCTTGATCCAAGAATTGATGATTTTCTTCCACTTTTAAGTCCATTTTTCTCAAAGCAACGAAAAAGAGCTCTAGAGGTACGTAATGAACAGATCAAAACACTAGTCCCTTTTATCGAACAGCGACGGTCCATTCTTAAAGATCCCACATCCGATAAAAGAGCTGCTTCATTCTCGTATTTAGATACAATCTTTGATCTCAAAGTTGAAGGCCGAAAATCTTCACTCACTAATGCTGAGATTGTAACTCTTTGCTCGGAGTTTCTCAATGGTGGCACGGACACTACCGGGACGGCAATCGAGTGGGCTATTGCTCGGGTTATCGAGAACCCGGAAATTCAATCCAGACTCTACAATGAGATCAAATCAACGGTCGGTGATCGGAAAGTTAACGAGAAGGACGTAGAGAAAATGGTGTATTTAAATGCAGTAGTAAAAGAGTTACTACGTAAACACCCTCCTACGTACTTTTCATTAACACATGCAGTGACTGAGCCAGCAACACTGGGGGGTTATGATATACCCACTGATGTAAATGTTGAATTTTACCTGCCGGGTATTGGGGAGGATCCGAAATTGTGGTCGAACCCGGAAAAGTTCGACCCAGATCGGTTCTTTTCCGGCACGGAAGATGCCGATATTACCGGAGTTACCGGCGTCAAAATGATGCCGTTTGGAGTGGGGAGGAGGATTTGTCCTGGTTTGAGCATGGCCACAGTGCATGTTAATTTAATGTTAGCAAGAATGGTGCAAGAATTTGAGTGGAGTGCGTATCCAGAGAATAGCAGTATAGATTTTACTGGGAAATTGGAATTTACTGTGGTGATGAAGAATCCTCTTAGAGCTATGATCAAGCCCAGGGTTTAATTAATTAAGCACCATTTATGCGGCGAGGGGTCACCGGAATATTCTCAGTCTCTCCGGCGAGACTAAGGTCACAGGTTTATAGCTAGATAATCTCTCTCTCTATATATATATATACTATAATAATGGCATATAAAGTTATATGTTTTTCTTTTTAATAATTTGTTCTTTAGTAGATGTGTTTAGGCTAGAATTAAGGATTCTTAATTATTGGTTTTTTTGTTGTTGTTGCTGTTGTTTTCTTCTTCTAACTTTCTGCAACTTCTTGTGTTGAATTTAATGGATCTGGCTTTTGTGTATTAAAATCTAGAAATTAATGATAGACAAACAAATTAAAGAAATCGCAGCCTCTTAAATGAATTCTGTATAGATAATTAAGTAGGTAGATAACTATAAGGAAGGAATAGTTTTCTTTACCATTGAGGCTATCGTGACTGACCAACAAACTCGAAGTAATGGCAGTCTCTTAATTATATATTTATTCACCGAAAATTTGGGTGAAGGTGATGGTCACGGTCTCTTTAATTGTGTATATATCCACCGAAAAAAGCGGTTGTTCTTTTGTGATGCTACCATAAGAAAAGGAAATATTATAACCATATATTCTAGCTTTTTATAATGTTGACAAATAAATCAAATTTAATTTCTTTATTTTAATTTTTTAAATAATTGATTTTTTTTCTTACTTTCCATAATAAGGTTAAAGTAGTGATATGATATTTCGATCTAACTTAATTTTCTATTAAACATCAGTAGGATTTATTGAATATTCTATCCGTCCCAATTTATGTATATATATTGACTAAACACGCAATTTAAAAAATACATTGATTGCTTTGACTTTATTATATTTTTAAATTTATGTTCCAATTCTACCCTTCTAAAAGAAAAGGATTATCCTCCACGTTATTTGATAAAATGGGTATAATAGAAAATTCATTCTAATTTTTAATTTAAAAAGTCAAAATAATCACATATTTTGGGACATCCCAGAATGAAAAGACGATCACATAAATTGAGACAGAGGAAGTACTTCATGTACCACTTTCAGCTCCCCTATCAGAAAAGTCCACCTTGAAAATTTAAATATGAATATTTATTAAAAGATGAGATTTTCAAAGTGGACTTTTGTGAGAAGGGATAAAAAAGTGGGACGGAAGATCTCCACTCGTACTTTATACCGGTGACATTATTGTAAAGTGAGGTTTACAAATGTCATTATTGATCCTCTATGTTCATGGTGAAAAAGTAGTTGTGGCCATGACTGTCATTTCATATTATTTATCACAATAGGAATTTTAATATACACCACTGTTAAGCTGATCATGACATTATATTATGACTTTGATACAATCATACAATAATTCAAATTAAATGAACGTGACTTTGGCGTCAGGTATTAATTGAAGGGTGACATCCTTTAATTTTGAACTTTTGTTCAGCACTCTTATCTCTTCATCTTCACCTTTCAAACCTCTTCTTTAAGGAAAAACGCTTCCTGTCATTAATGTTTCTCTTTTTGATCATTAATTTTTCCCCCTAATATGAAAGCTGTTCATTATTTTGAGTGTAAAATTATATGGTAAATTGAGGAAAGATAAAGCTGCATGTGAGGAGGGAATCAAAGTGTCACGATTTTGTAGTTTAATTAGGGATGTTATTTATTCAGTTTTGAAGTTTAGGACATTTTGATCGAGAACCTAACCAATAATTTAAAGAGTTACTTTATTTTGAAATTTAGGGGTGAAACTAAATTATAACTAAAGAAATTTTATGTAATTTTCTATGGTTAAAAATCACAGAAAATGTAATTATAATTTACCATATTAAAAGAAAATGGCAGTGTTAACATGCATGTTATGTTCATGTTAAGTACATGTATCGCCATACCAAATCAAGAAAAAAAAAAGGAATAATTATAAAAACAAAAACATACATTGACAAGAGTATCATGAGTCTGAATTTTCTGCTTGGATTTGTCTACATATCTAAGATCAGGATTCATCATATAAAATAAAAAATAAATTATATATTTAATTGATGTATCGTTATCTTAATACTAAATAAATTCAAGCATATATTAAAAAAAAAAAAAAAACTTAAATAGAGAATCCAGAGTGGGGTATCACTGCGTGAAAGTTACACAGGATTCAACAAACATATACGTACGGTCATTAGCAATCAATAATTAATGCTGAATTCACAAGAATTAGCTGGTCCTTGGCTGTCTTGAACGGTTGACAATTATGGAACCCAAGAGCCTTAATTTAGGTACGGCATTAATGTGAGTAATGAGTATTCCATTGCAGCTCGATCGCTTTAGATATCCATTTCATTGACAATTTGGCCCTCCCTCGGCACGGGTTGTAGGGTTGTGCTATTGTGGGCCTTAATTTATGGGAGTGGAAATTTTTTGTTCCATTTTTCTATTTCTTCTTACAAAAGTTTGTCTTAAAAATTTAAATATGAAAATTATTAAAAAATGAAATTTTCAAAATAGACTTTTGTGAGAGGAGACAAGAAAGTGGTACATACAAGTGGGACAGAAGATCTCCATTCAATTTAGTAATGGTTCAGTGGTTGGATAAAGAGAATCATGTGATTTGTTTAGTTCTTTAGGAAAGTTCCAAAGAAGCAAAATGACAAAGGATTTGCCTAGAGAAGTTGTTTTACAAAAGGGGGAAAGGATAATAAAATTGAGGGCTTGCAATTTGAATGAAGTTGAAGGTTTCAAGCTTCCTAGCTAGCACAACATTTTACCCATGAAATGAAAGAAAATGCAAAGGGAAAACGTTATTGTCAAATGAGGAGATTTGCTTTTCATAACTGTAATTTGAATATATAGTCTATTTTTCATTATAAAATAAGAAAAAATCATTTCATTTTAGAAGGTACAATGTATCACTAGAAGTAAAATATCCCTATTATAGGAATTTAAGACTGAATGTGGGCATTTTTCTTTTTCAACTTTTTGATGGTTGATCATGAGAAAAATTGGCGTCGAACCCTGCACATATAGCATATGGTAATAGGGTCATCATAGGACATTCTAAAATAACTTATGAGTGGACGTTTCATGTGGTGCGATCTCATTGAATGTTTCTATTTCCAGAAAACATGATCTTCAATTTAATAGCTTCTTCTTCGATCTACCGACTTACAAATGACGTACTTATATATACACACATTAAACAAGTTTGGGATATCAGCTTTTGCAATTTTAAGATTTTAGCATTGGGTATGTTAAGGTTGGTTGGGTGGCAACATCACTTGAGGTGTAGAACAATACTGAGAGGACACCTTTCCTATCGCAGCAGACTCTTTACCCCGGCATATCCTTTCCATGTCCTCAGAAACATCTTTGGGCCGAAAGTGTGATAGGTTTTAAGTCACTTCATGCAACACAAATCATTATTACACCGTAAAAAAGGGCATTACAGTCTTAATATTTTAAATGCTTATTCTCTCTCTCTCTCTCTCACTGAGAGAGAGAGAGAGAGAGAGAGAGAGAGAGATGTGAGACAGAGAGAGAGAGAGAGAGAACATATTACTTTTTAGTTTTTACCCTTTTTTACTCTCCCTCTTCTCTAATTATGCAAGATGGGGAAAAATGTCCCAACTGTCGATTTTTTGGGTACAATAGAAGAACATTACCAAAAAAAAGGTGTCCAACTGGGCAGAATCGTGATAGCATAAAACATTAGCACCAGAAGGCAAGAATTGCTACCCTCAAATTCACAATTCCGGCACTGAAAGAGCATCACTTCTGCTTTATAAAGAATCTGTGCATATCTTTTTCGAACCAAAACGGGGATGTTTTGGAATGCAATATAACAGTAGCGTGTGGGTAGGCATACTGAGAGATGCATCTTATGGCTCATGATGAATTCAAAACATATTGATCTACATATAGACGAGGTAGGACAGTACACATCCTGCATGCGTTTGCCTGCATGAATGAGAGAGAGAGAGAGAGAGCACTTCAAACTAATTATAGTTTTACAAGTGAACTAAAAAATGCGTAGAAACCCACTACTCTTAAAAGGAGAATGAAAAAAAAAAAAAAAAAAACAATTTCGCAATATATACAGTATGCCACGAGGAAAAACAATCAACTTCCTTGG
>JAESVK010000442.1:210476-224277 GCA_017140935.1 Hamamelis virginiana | reverse complement strand
AAAAAAAAAAAAAAAAACCTTCCTTGTAGACAACTGGATTCCAGCTTTTGGACATGCCCATTTTCAATCTCTGAGAGATCTGAAGTCTTGAAATGAGACTGCGCTTGGATTGCAAGAATTCAAGGTATTTAAGGATTTGATGGGCTTTCTACATGCTTGTTTCCTGCGTCTTTTGAAATCTGATTACCTTCTGTTAAGGAGGAGACAGTCTCCCCAGCTTCTGCTCCATTACCCTCAGGCGCAAAACGATCCTCTTGAATAGGGTCCATCCCACCGTTGTCATGGTTTATTGATGAAAACCCATGGCCAGTCAACAAACAGTTGTAAGAATGTGTGTGAAAGGACTCTGTGGCATAATGAGAACGAACAGCTGAACTGAACATGGGTTGCATCATGCGCTTTCTCTCAGGAAACTCTCGCAATGATATTCGACAAACAGGGCACGTCGAATGCTGCTGCAGCCATATGTCTATGCAGGTCACATGGAAGTAGTGCCCGCAGTAGGGGAGGATACGCAATATATCTTCCTCATGGTATTCTGCAAGGCAAACTGTGCATCTGCCATGTACAGCATTTCACAGACCATTAGCATGAAAAATTGTAAAAAAAGAAATATACATAATGGCATTGATGAGGAGATTAATTTTCTAATCCAAAGCATCCCTACGAGTATGCCAAGCACCATTGCACTGCCAGTGACATTTGGGTGCAACTTGCCAATATTCTGGGCTCTGTCCGGTTGTATGAAAGAAACAGAGGGAAAAACAAAACAAAAAGAAACCTAGAATGAATGAAGAAAAATATGGCACAGCCCTTGAGCATCAAATGTTATAAAATAAAAAAAAGAGAAAAGAACTGATCTAAACACCTAGAATGAATGAAGAAAAATAACATACCCTCTGAAGCAAGATGGTTCACAAAGAAGTACCTTGAATCATGAATATAAAAATCGCAATCTTAGGATGGCCTCACAAGACCAATGAACACACAAGAGTACCGATTTTCAATTAATAAAACATTGACACATAGTCATCGAATGGGAAGTGGAAGCCAGAAATAGCATGGAGATTTGAAACAGGAAACACAATTAGAACATTATGTAAGATATGTATGGACAAGAAACAACATTAAGACCGATAGGGGAAACCAATTATCAATTTTAGGGAGGGAATAATTAAAGAACATTACAAGCATTTATGAACCATTAAAATTGAAAAGGAGAGAAATTTGTGGAAAAATGTTTGTTCTGAGTTTCACAGCTTCAGCGTTTCTGGAAAGTTTCTTAAAAGTTTCCAAACATCTCTAGAGGATTTCCCCCAAAATTTTTCAGAAGTTTTGTCCCAGTTCTGAGAAAACAGGTTTTCCACCTAAGACTGAGTTCCCCCCACAACTATGCAAGCAATAGATACTGGGAATCTTAGTTCAAGTAAGTAACCTGTTTCCTCAGACATCCATTTCTGAAGTTGGAGCAGAACTTACAAATTTTTTTGGGGAAAACCATTGAAAACCTCTGGGAAACGACATATGACATAAGAAACAACAAGCAAATCTCAAAAGCATTGTACAGAGACAAAACTACCCCAAAATGCTTCATAAGCTCAATAAGTGATAAAAATAACAAAAGGGATGGTTGGGTCAAGTTCAAAAACTCATAAAAGCAACAGAGTGAAGGACTGCAGCAGTACATACTGGAGGCACTAAAAGGACACAGGGATAACAAAATGAAGACAAAGAAGAATAATGGAAAAAGACCTAAAGTTTCACAAATTATTGAAATATTTGGCTTAAGAGCATAATATGAAAGAGGTTTCTCTGAAAGAACTAAAAGAATATAAAGATAACAAAAAGGAAATAAGGAATGCAGATGGAAGTAGTTTGAAAAGACTAAAAGTCTAACAAATTAACAAATATGTAACTCTAGATAGATAGCATTCATGCAACTAGCCCAAAGTGTGTGCCACCAGCCTTGGATGATGGCAGCAATGACGACAAAGATGAAGATGATGATAACGAGTATTTCGGAAACAGGGAAGAGATGCTTAAATTGTTCAGACACGATAGTCTGGACTTCCCGATATGGCCCACTATTGGTTGAGTTAAACATAAAAAAAAAATGACTATAAACAAGAGGTGTGTCACCATCGAGACCCTAACTTTAATATCATAATGTGGTGCACCCAAGCAACCCTGGATGTTGGTCCTACAACAAAGAAACTCTGCTAGACAGGTAAACAAAGCACAGGGAAGACTTAATTAGACAAATAATTAACTAGAATTCAATCATTTTCATATTTGGTTTATTTGATTTTCCATTCAATCTATTTACATCCTTGTAAAGATAACCAAAATGAAATAGATTCTTATGACAACGAGAACTTAGATAAAGTAATAGATTTTGATGACTAGATTTTCCATAAAAATGTAATTTAAACATAACAGATCATCATCTTTTTATATATATTGGTGTTAATGGAAGCTAAAGATAGAATGGGCCAATATCCTTCAATTCATTAGAATGTACTTCTTCTGTGGCAATGGGATGGCTCTATGAGCTAAGACAGTGCTTTGGTTATTATTTTTAAACAACTATGTGATATTTTAACATAACAAGCATGACCAAAGATTAGTTTACAGCAGGGGGTTACAACAGTTCTCCGCCATTCTCAAGTTTCATTTTCTCTTTTCCATGCCCTCCTCTTGTTTTCTTTCCCCTTGTGGTAGCAGCAAAAAACAGAGACAACAAGGGTTTAGAATAAAGACAACCTACTCTGTCTCCACCACTAAACATATTAAAGTCAATGTAATTGATTCAAATTGTTGTAAAATAATACTCTCACAATGAGATAAATAATGATGTTGCAATGAAGTCAAAAGATGACTGGATGACAAACCTAATAAATTAAATAACAGGAGGGGGTCAATGAGAAAGGTGTGAAACCTCCCGCAGTATCTAATTCTACAGAATCTATACATGAGTGTTAGTGTGTGTGTGTGTGTGAGAGAGAGAGAAAGAGAGAGAGTTTACCTAAAAAATCAATAGGATGCAGCTCATATATATATATATATATATATAATTTGAGCTTTAATTTTTTCTTAACGAAGGATACATGTCTTATCATGATTTAGCTCAAAACATTATCCTGCAATTTTATCACACTAATCTAAATTTGTACTCTCATAAACTCTAGGTGTCAGTTCACTTTGGGATTTCAACTGTTTATCGTCTTTCTTCAATTTGGTCTCGTTTCTGTATTGCATTTCTCATTGATTAATCTGGTCCTTTCTGATGTCTTCCTGACTTTCTCCCTCTTTGGGAAATTTTTCAAATGAGCAATTTTGTTACCTAAATTATTATCGAGTGAGGCACTTTTGTTAATTCTATGCATTGAAATTCAGCTCAAACCAGCAAACTAATCTTTCTGGAATACAAGTTGCAAGAAAAACACACACCAAAAAAAAAAAAAAAAAAAAAAAAAAAACAGCACAATGGGGATATTTGAAAGGAAAAAACCTACTGAGAATCTTCTGCAGGCAAGAAAAATTCATCATTGTATTTCTTTGTTGGAAAGTTGGCCACAACAACAGGCTCAAGGCCATGAAACCCACGTTCCAGCTGTTCCATTGAAAAACGAACATTGATTAGATTAGTGTTAAATGAGGAGTTCTCCATAAAATATTAATCAAATGTAGTCAAGTTTAATTTAGTGGGACTGATAATCACATTCAAATTCCCAACAATCCACAAAATCTAAAACAAAAATTTTCAGCTTTTGTATGGTCCATATAAATAGAGAACATGAATACATGCGAGATACATATAAATAAAGTACAAACCAACACCAAGAAGGAGGAGGAGGAAAAAAGCAAAAAGAAAAAAGAAGGCACAAAAACAAAAATACAATGGAAACCCATTCTATGCTTATTTGAGGGAAAAAAGAAGTCCTAAGTAAATTTAACAAATTGAAACACTTGATGCTCAAGCTATAGAAACAAATAGTGTGATACACAATAAATCTATTCCAAATTTCCAATAGAAAAGAGGGTGATCCAGATAGAAGCAACTGATCCCATTTCTAATGTAAACAAATCATATAACCACCAGACTCTTCTTCTTCTTTCTTTTTTTGTTCTTTGGTTACAAAATATCAACAATTGAAGTTGAATTATACAAGGAGTCAAGGACCAACAAGAACAGAATTAGAGATACAGTGAACAAAATAAATAAAATGGGGGAGACATAAACTCATACCGATCAATAAGAGATGAAGAAATGCTTACTATACTAAGATCGGATCTTGAAGCTATAGGGAAGGATCGTCGGGAAGCGTTCAGTTGGATCCGAGCGCAAACGAGTCGTGTGCATACGAATACAATGAACATCGTACTAACTGCAAATCCTATCACTGTCATCACCAAATTAATCCCAGTAGATATCATATTGAGTTATTGACAACCCCTCCGCTAAATCCAATTCAACGTTCAGTATCTCATCATCCCTCTCGTCCTCTTCTTCAGTTTTTACTCCAAAAACCCTAGAGTTACCAAACCATCAAGTACATTTCCCTGTTCCATCAATCTCCAGATAGCTCAATCACAATTCTACACTCACAATTCTTATCAGGGTCAATCAAGTAATAGCGCGAAACCCTAGAGCTTCACTATCCAAGTTCTCATCATAATCGCCGCGGCCGCCGCAAACACCACCACTCCCACTTTCTCTCTCTCTAAAAAGTTAAGTCTCTCTCTCACTCGCTAGCACTGAAGAAACGATGAAGTTCGTACACGCTGCGTGCTAGCAACAGGTGACTATCTTATTGCACAGAGACCAAAGCTCCTAGCCATGGCGTAACTGAGAACAGAAGCAGAATCTGAGAAACCCCATGTTGAGGGATCGGGATTCAGATTTATATATATAAATATATATTTATGTAGAGAGACAGAGAGAGAGAGAGAGAGAGAGAGAGAGAGAGAGGAGTGAGATCTGAGCTCGCAATCCAAATTAGAGAGAGGAGTGAGATCTGAGCTCGCAATCCAAATTAGAAGATGAAGGACCAGAAGAATGGAAGACTTTCTGGAGCTAATCCAGATGGGACTTTGCTTTTGTTTTTTTGTTTTTTCTATTTTGTTTTTATTTTTGTTTTAAGTTTATATAGAAAAGTGATCTAGTCAGCACGTGCTTACTTTAGTTAAAGTCAGCAAATTATATAAGTCCTTGGATTCCCATTCACTTAATGGAAGACTTATTTTAAGATTTCAATCCAAGAGTTTGTGTTCTTTACTTACTTTAACTTAAAGTCAGCAAATGCTCACAATAATATTTTTCATATATATATATATACTTGTTCTTGAAATTCCGATTCTTATTGAACAAATTATTACTTGATAGCCTTTTTAACACTAAAAAATTCAAATGATATCAAGATTTTTGTCATTTCGTAGTTTTACTGCAGTTAATACACAAGTTTGAAAGGAGTCTGGATTTGTTGTTTATATGAGAATATCAACATCTGATTATCATGTTATTGATCATCGTTGGACGGTCTACACATGTGCAAGAAAGAAAATCTAATGGTTCATATAAGAAAGGTCCATAGATCTAATAGGTAATTCAAAATACATTAGACTTGGTCTCTTTTTATGTGAGTCATTGAATCCTATTTCTTGCACACGTGTCGGTCATCCAACGATAATCGATATGTATAGGTGTTAGTTACCTATCAGATTAAAAGCAAATCCAAACACGTTTGAGACGGTATTATTAGATGGATCAATAATTTTTATACCATATGATGTGTGAGAATAACATGATTTTGATTTCAGTGCATTTCAATCAAAACTGCTTTTTTTTAAATAAAAAAAAAATTTGGTCCACTTAGAATTTTTCATAAGCCATCACTATAAATTTTTTATTTTTATTATTTTTTTGCAGATAACTTAAGTAGAGTTAATTGTTAATTAGAGAAATGGAAACAACAAGAGCAAATCTATGCGAAAATTTGATTCCAAAATCTCAAAACTCAAAGTACAAAAAGTACTTACTACTCTTTATAATTTAATTTGCTTGAATATCAAGACTATGTCACATCATTCAAATTTATCATTTTCATTTTATATGATATGACACAATCTGAGATATTCATATATCAAGTGCAGAAAAATTTAAACAGAAAATTCAAACTTATATATCACTGGTATAATAGTATCTGCCACGATAGTTCAAAAGGTTAAAAAACGACACTATATAAATGAAGATAAACTCCACTTAATAAAGAGAGAGAATTTTAGGACTCTAATTAATTATCAAATGCATGTAATTTATGTACAATATTGTCCATCTATCTCGACAAATTATAGTGTAAGCATTTCAACGAAAAAACACTTTGCACCCTTAGATTATCAAATGTGACACATTGATTCATGTACTATCAATTTGTGGCAGTTTATACCCTTTTAACAGCTAATCGAACATCTATTTAATATTAAAAAAAGAAAAAGAAAAAAGATCACATGCATTCATACATTTACTTAATATTTGTGGTAAATACATTCACGTGAACGAACTTGACTTTCTGTCTTTTAAACAGATGTTTGATTAGCTTACCGATGGGTGAAATCTGTCACAAATTGATAGTATAAAAGGTCAATGTATCACAATTGACACTTTAAAAATGCAAAATATTTTTCGCTGATAGTCCATGGAATCAATCTATAATTTATTCTATTTTATATTATTGAAAAAAAAAATTCACAAGGTGAGAATCTTCATAATTTTTTAATTAAGAAAAAATTTGGATTTTCTGTTCAGCCCCATTTACGTTATCTGTGGGTTGTTGATGAAATTTTTTTTTAATTTAATTATTTATTTATTTGTTTGTTTTTAATTTTCTATTTTTTAAAGATCAGTTGGGAGAGAAGTAGCATTGACTTAAAACTTTACAGGCAGTGACGGAGTTAACTTGCATATTTAAGTTCCCATGTCACGTCGATCAACTTGAGGAAATTTATTTATTTTTTATTTTTTATAAGGTGATAAAAAAAAATAAATTAAAAGTTAAAGCATAACAAAGAAATAAATAAATAAGGAGTCATTAAATATTGGAAACACTTTTACTACCAACTCAAACCTATTCTTACCGATTATTTTATTTCATAATCTCAGTAAATGAGCATGTGCTCTCACTTGAGTTGCATTTTATTAAAAAAGAGCATGAATGCACGTATTGCGTGGAACAATTAATAATAATTATATAAAATATATTTTAATTATATGATCTTAACTGTTTGATCGTAGTTAAATTTATAGAATTACAGTATATATCTTATTACATGAGAATGATTAAAAATATTAAAAAAATTGAAAAAAATTAATTTAAATGTATTATTAAAAAATAAAAATTTAAAATAACATAAAAAGAATAAAAAAATAAATTGGAATCAATTTTTTAAATAAAAAATAAAAAAAAATAATTAAGAAAAGAGAAGGGAGAAGTAGATAAGACCCAAAATAAAACAATTATGGAAAAAGAAATGCCCAAAATCAATAAGGATGAAGAAAGAGGGTGAATTAAGAAGAGAAATAGAAAATAAAATGAAAGAGGAAAGGAATAGTAATTATGCCATATATGCTCGTTATATAATAGTAAGATTAAATATTTTTTTCTCGAAAACCGCAATGCTTTCTTCGGACTCTTTTGCCAATACTCTTTTTCCTAAACTTTTCAGCAGCTTCTCCTCTCTTCTATATATGTGACTCCCTTCTTTGGTTGCTTCTCCTCTCTTATTTTTTCTGTAACCCCTTTTTTGGTTGCTTCTCATCACTCTATCTTCGCACCTCTTGCCCTCGCAATGAGTGAATCTCTCACTTTTGCAGTCCAAGGAACAAGATGGAGTTACAAAAGCTTCTGAAACTTGTTTCTATAAAATTCCAGATCCATGGTACGCTCCATTGAAGAACCATACAAAACTCTAAAACTAAAAGGCCGCAGCTTTGGGTTGTGTTTGGATTATTATTATTATTTTTTATTTTTATTTTTTTGTGTTTTCATTGATTTGGTAATTGGAACCATCCAAAGAAGCCAAAAATATTTTAGCTCTTCCCATTCTACTCTGCAGATTTGTATTTCTTGGATATTTCTTCAATTTACGCTTGTCATTGATGATTTCATTGGAATGTATGAATTCGTGGATTATACACTCTTTAAACTTTCTTGATTTTGCTTCAAATTTTTATTATTTTTTCTATACCAATATAGTGAACCAAGCACACTAAAAAAAAAAAAAAGTTAGAACTCAATTTTTGACAAACAACTAAAAACTAAAAACTGTTCAAGTATAATATGGCTAGAAATAAATGGAATAGCTATAAATGGGTCTGAACCAGATTTAATATTCCCAAACAGGTCCTAATGTTTAAAAAAAAAAAAAAAAGACAGAAAAAGCAACAAACCATTTAACACATATAAAATTGAAAGAATAAAACTTGGGAAATACTTTTCGGGCTCCAAAATGAGCCTCCCGCACTCCTCCTTGTAGTTATATTATTATCATGATAAACTTTTAATTTTATCCATAATATCAATTTTATCCTTAATATCAAAGTTGAGTAAGGTGATCTCAATAGAGCTGGTTATTGAAGAAAATTTTGAAAATTGATCATTGGATTATATAACCCTCTTATGTATGTCAAGCCTACCAAAATAACAATAATCCAATGGTTGATTTTTAAAAAATGTCACTGTAAAAAAATATGACATTTTTGTTCTTCAAAATATTACAATTTTTTCAAAGTCAGTTTTTTCAAAAACCAACTGTTGAATTACAATGATTTTTTGCAGGCCTAACATTCATAAGAGGGGTAACTAATCCAATAATTAGTATTTCAAAATTTATGATGTAATTAGTCCTCCGAAAATCACTTGAAACAATTTTGGTATCAAAAGTAAATTTGGCATTATAAATAAAAATAATAACGCCAAAAATAGCTCCCGACTTTAATATATAAGCACAGATTTTAATTCTTTTATTTTTAAAATTATGTTAAACAAAAGATCATATGTCCCCGGTCCCCACACAGATATTTCAAAATTGTTGTATATTTTGATGCAAAAACAAACACCTGTCTACCCGCCAAATAAAGAATAATCAGAGGTCGTAACGGCCAAAAATAGTTATTTTGACTGATGAAAATTTAAAATTGAAAAGTATAACACGTGGCAATTAAAAAAATAAAAAGCACTGATATGTTTTGATTGGGTATCTTTTAAGTGCCTCTATAAATATTGCAAGCGAGAGCCACCTTGCAAGAGCGCTCCAATGAAGCTAAGTCAAACCACCAAATTAAAGGCCACCCAAACCTTAATCATGCCATCTGCCTTTGATGGTGATGGTATCTCTCTCCTTCATATATAAGAGGAAAAATGTCATATACCTCAAAAGTGTATATATCAAATCATCTGGAGAATAACCCAAATTTTTTTTTTTTTTATAAAAATTATTTTTTGATAATAAATCAAGAACCCAATTTTTTTTTTTATAAAAATTATTTTTTGATAATAAATCAAGAACCCAATTTTTTTTTTTTTATAAAAATTATTTTTTGATAATAAATGAAGAATTATAATTCATTTGGTATATATATATATATATTTAAAGAAAAACAAAATCCAGATGTTTATATATTTGATATAAACATGTCTGACAGTTCCCTGACAAGTTAGAAATTAATTTGAAAACAAAAAAACATTATATATATATATATATATATATGATCAAGTAAGGACTAGTCCTTAACCTTAATTTAAGGTCCACTCATCATTAGGATATGTAATTTAAAAAACTGACCGATGGATTAAATAATTTTTTTATATATGTCATGTCTGTCAAAAATCATTGTGATCCAACGGTCGGTTTTCAAAATATAGACTATAAAATAGTTGTTATAGCATTCAACGGTAAATATTGTTGGTGTTTTACGAACTATATTTTAAAAACCAATGATCAGATCACTGTGATTTTTGGCAGACATAATATACATGAGAAGACTAACTAATCCAATGGTCGATTTTTCAAAATATTTATCCTATGTGAAAAAATGATGAGTAAACCTTAACTTAATTGAAGGACCGATCCTTAAATGATCATATATATATATATATATATATATATATATATATATATATATATATAAAACTCGATCACCATAAAAACATGTTGAAGTTATGATTGTAAGTGGTAATGGTAAATATGTAGTCATGGACATTACTCAATGATATTATTAATAATATAACAACAATTTGAATGGTGAAGAGTGTAGTGGGATGTTTGTTGGTCCCAACACCCTTTTAAGTGGGTATGAAAGAGACCACCAGTTTCTTGAATCTTCAATTAAAAAACACATCATAGTCCCATCTGCAAATGGTCAAATGTTTCCTCACTGGTTGTCCATAGTTTTCATGGTGGGGTACGGTGGACCCATTTATATATGTTTTTTTTTTTTTTTTTAAGTTGCAAAGTATTATCGATCAATTGATGATGTGGCAACATACACCGATTAAAATACTTCAAAGTGTATTGAATTGAAAAATAAAAAGAGTACCTATTCAAATAATTTTGATTCTTGGATGTATATATTGTCATGCATCTTTAAACGGGTAAATTTTTATAAATTGTATTATATGTAACTAATTTAATTTTCAATAAATCCAAAAAAGAAAAGAGTCCAATATTGTAACCCACTTTTAATGGACTTTTTGAGGATAAATATAGAAATGAGACTAATAATTCAAAATTTGAAATGAATGCAATTTAAAAAATTTTCATAAAGAATTTAATATTCTATTTTTTTTTTTTATAAAGAGTCTCATATAGTTACAAACTTTAAAAGAAAATCACAATAAATGTAATTTTATCAAATAAAGACAAATATGTCAATATAAAAAAATGGTTGACTTTAAAATATCCTAGAAGGATCTCATGGTAAATCTCAGAGAGTGTTAAACCTCATGGTACGAAATCTAAATTATAAGGAGATTTGGATAATTTTCTCTTTTTTAAAAATCTTTTTCAAATATATATATATATATATATTAAGAAAGAATTCTTTTTCAGACATACATGTTCTCTGTTTGTTTGTTTTATTTATTTATTTATAAAGCCGTTCGATGCTAAATATAAAATGTTTGTTTCAAATATACATGTATGTCTGTGGGAATTTTTTTTTTTTAACTTTTTATTTTTTTTTTTACAGATGCATGTATCTCCAAAATTTATTAAATGTATACCTGAAACTTGACTATGATTTTTTTTTGTTAAATATTTTCATTCATGTAAATTTTTATATATAATCAAAACTAAATTAAAATTTGAAATTTCAAAATTGCTGAATTGAACCCACATTGTTAGCTTGGAAGGCTGGGGTCATAGTCGACGTCGATTCATCATTTTTAACGTTTCTAATTCAAAACCGAACATGAAACTTTGGTTTCATTCGGCTCCTTTATGGAATATGGATAAATTCACAGATCTAAGACATCAACGAAATTACAAAAAAAAAAAAAAAAGAAAAAAGAAGAAAGAAATCTGACCCATAACATCTATGTTAGCTTTTCTGTTTGAATGCATTTAAAATAATAGGACGAGATTTTAGAAATTTAGATATGGATATTTATAAAGTATTTTCATAACTGCCAAATATGGAACAAATCGATCCATATATAGGTAATTGTGTCTTTTTACACACTAAAATTGTATGTTCATGTAAAACAAAAAACGGAACAAATCGATCTATATATGGGTAATTGTGTATTTTTACATACTAAAACAGCTACTAAAGTTTGTCACATGTGGTACAGTTTAAATTTTCATTAATAATGCCATTTGGAGACATTAATAGGTCCTTAATTAACTCTCTCCTATTAAAAAAAGTAATGTTAAATGAATAAAATATTTATGGTGAATAAAATATTTATGGTGATAAGAAAGAGTTATCTCTTGATCTGTTCCCTAATTTAAGAGTACTGACTGGTATGCCTAAAATATTTATGGGATTCATATATTCACATGTACAGGGGCGGAGCTAGGATTTTGCCTATGTGGGGGCAATTTTTTTTTTTTTTGGTTGGCCAAACAATATAAACTAATCTCTTATACTTTAAATATCCTCTAATATTAACTAATGAATATCGATGCATTTTTTATATGGTGGAATATGAGGTATCTTTCCCGTAAAAGTGAAAATACATACCATTAGACTCACAAGTCATTTGCTATGTAGGGTCACTTAAGAACTCATCAATAAAATTGAATTTAATCTTATAAAATTTATAAACTACATATATCTTACCATACTATCTACAGTAAAGAAATTATTAAAGAAGAGACTCAAAGACCCTATCCCATAGTAACGCCTATCCATTTAAAATTTTCTACTTTTTAACATTATATTAAAAAATTTTAAAATTTTAGAGTAATTTCAAGTTTTCTAACAAATAATATAGTGGGGGCAATTTTTAAAAGTTTGGAATTTTTTAAAATTTTGAATAAATCTCAAAAGAATTTTAAATTTGTATGGGGGCAGATGCCCCCACTGCGCCCATGCTAAATCTGCCACTGCACATGTATTTCACCAATCTTTCATTAAATTAAACAAAACAAATTAAAAGGATATTCAAAGTTAATTTATATTAACTTTGAGATTAGCAATGAGGTAATGACATAAGTAAGGATAAGAAAAGCGGGTGGATGGGGTTGGTAAACTAAGCATTTCTCTTAATTTAATATTGTTTTATTTTATTTTCTCCTGTAATTAAGCCATTAAGGTCACATCAATCTTAATTTGGTACATCATTAGCCATCTTAGCCCATTAGCTAAGAGAATTATGTGGATTTTAATGTAGCTAGTAATCTCCGATAATATATATGGTGCAATGCCGATATCAGCCGAGGCCAAGAGCTATTTAATTAACTAAGGGCCCGTTTGGATAAGCTTCTACTTCCTCCCCTTTTTTTTAATTTTAAAAGTAAAAAAATGAAATTTTTTAGTGCAAAAAATTTGGTAGTAACTTTAAAAGTTGAGGTATCAACTTTTAAAAGTAACTACCAAAATTTTGCATTATAAAAAATATTTTATTTTATTTTTTATTTTTTTTTACTTTTAAAAGTAGAAAAACAGGAAGTAGAAGCTTATCCAAATGCACCCTAAAATACTTTTTAAAAAAATTAAAATAATTTATATTATATTAATTCATGATAATTAACCTGAAATATCTTTGAGATTTAAAAAGTACTTTAAATGGTGTCTTAATTATATAACCTTGCTTGGAAAGGGACACATACATGATACATGCACTATCTATTGTCAAAAGTTATTTGAATACTTGCTACATGCTAGAGGCCTCCAAATATCCATGACGCAGGCATTGTGCAAGTCAAGCCTTCAGGGTTTTTTTTTTTTTTTTTTTTTTTTTGAAATTTTAATATTTTTATCTTTAATTTAGTTATCAAAGATTAATTTCTTAAAGCAATTAATTAATAATTCTTTTTTATTTTTCCAAACGATATACATCAATAGGGTGTTAGTAACTGGTTAACAACTAATAGCTTGTTAACTAGGTAATTGAATGGATTGTTCAAAATTACAAGAAACAAGAATACAATCCCATAATTAATATACTTTTATTATCCATTTAGGCCAAGCTTGCACCATTATGCTAATTAACAACAAAATTGATAACATATATATATATATAGCTAGTCTCGTTCCTGTGAGGACTTTCTTATATGAGGACTTGGCTTTTTGGCCAAT
>JAESVK010000442.1:129924-142330 GCA_017140935.1 Hamamelis virginiana | reverse complement strand
TTTTTTTTTTTTTTTTAATGTAGTAAAAAGCAGTGACTATTCTATTTTTTAAAATATCATCATTATATTTTTTGAAGGTCTTTTTTTTTTCCCCGAAAACAGACTATATAATCACTGTGATTTTTGGTAGGCTTTACATACATAAGAGGGGTCTCTAATCCAATATCAATTTTTTAAAATTTATTTTGTAGCTGGCCATATGGAGATCTATTAGCATTTCAGTATTTTTATTATTTCTAATATTGGCTCAGATATTTTGATTTTTACCTTTTAGTGTAGTCTTACTGTAAGATTGACCACACCAGAATTATCACTACCTAGTGATCTAGGTTGAGATCATTAGCAAATCCGAATCCGATTGGTTGATGGATGGATATAATATATTTGACAAGTTTGGAGTTTCGAACATTTGATTTTGTACATTTTACTCTCTGCTTTTATTAAAAGGAAAAAAAAAAACACTTTTTTATTAAACTTTCCATAGAGTTATAAAGAATAGTCAACCACATGGAACCCTTTTATGAATTTTTTTTTTTTTTTTTTATATAAAAAAAACACTTTTAATTTTTTTTTTCTTTTTATCATGATAAAGTTTAATAAAAATTAAATGAATTATATACAACTTATAAGGTGTTAGAGCATTTCCAATGCCAATAGTCATTTTTTTGTCCTTCAAAGTCATTTTGTTGAATAGTTACAATAAACTAGGGGTACTCCAATGCATATATAAGAACTATTTTGACTTTTTCTTTTATTTCTCTTTCTCTTACAACCAAATACAATTTCCCATGTATTTTTTGTGTTTTGAAAATGAATGGCCGGAGTCAAAAGTTTAGTCAAATTTGATCGAACTTTTGGTTAAGCAAAAAGTTGGAGGGATGTTTGGCTAAAGCATTGGAGTATGTAAGATTGAATTTTTAGCCAAAAATTAAAACAAAATAAAATGACTTTGGCTCCTCATCTATCTAATGCATTGGAGTTGCCCTTACTCCTTTATATAATCTTTTTTAATTTTTTATTTAGTGAATTGGCATATTGTGACAGCACGGGTTTCAATCTAAATGACTAATCTATCAGATGAAGGTGCCACAATCGCTTTACAAGTTCGAGAATTCTCAGAACCTATCTAATATAAGATAAGAATCCATAGTTTACGTGATTGATTCTATTTAAGGAGTATAATACAAAAATTTATTATTTCTAAGCATTGTGTTTAACAAAATAATTGTTTGGTGTAGGCTTCTTTAATAGGATAAGCTCTTAGACTTTAGAGACTTTGTCTTGGAAATGTTTTTAACTTTAAACTTCTTGATCAAAGATATATATCCTTCTAAGATAAAGCCTACACTCATGAGGTCAAAGGTTGGGTTGAGAGGTTGTCTTATAGTCCTAGTATTTCCTCAATTGCTTGGAATGGAAGAAAGGATTGAAAAAACAGGGGAGAATTGTAAAAGGTTCGATGGATTTCAAGAAACTACAAAATTACATCAAATTTGATACTGTTTAGTATTTACACATAAAATTAGGAGACAAAAATATTTACAATATGAATTGTGAAAACACCTAAAACATTTTCCTAGATTTTATTCGGAAACAGTTGAATATATTAGTGCCACCCTGATTGCCTAGCTTGGCCATTTTCTCCAACCATTCTTCTCAATTTTAATGAAGGCATGATTCGAAGCAGCATTTTTTTTTTTGTCAAACGATAGAAATCTACTTGTACCATAATCTTGGGTGTATATGTATAGGTATAGGTATAGCCCAATGTTTTTTGGTTTGTTGGTTAAGTGGGTGACTTGACTTGTACGTTTTGTGCACAGAATAGCATTCCTCTCACTTTGCAGTTTTGTGAATTGTGCATGGTGTTCCTTTTGGACTAGTCTCCTCTCCAATATTGCAGTAGTCAAAGTAAGGGTCTATTTGGATGTTATAAGAAAATTGAATTGTTGATTGTACTTGTAAGACAATTCAAGAGTGATTGTTAAATTGATACTATAGTAGTGGTAAATTCTTTCATTATGAATAAGACAATTTAAGAATCCATCCGGACCAACCCCAATTGAACCTGTCCGAGCCTTTTCATACATGTCCCAGTTACATAGAGAGAAAAAGAATCGCATCCCACAAAGTACAATCAACAATAGCAGATCGAAAAACTTTGTGGACAACAATAGCAGCAACAACAATTAACAAGCATAAATAGGGTTGCATCTGCTTACAAAATAAAACTCCATCTCCTTTTCATTAATACACAGATTGAACCCAAACAGAGGATACAAAAGGTGACCTTCAAAGGGTTATGAATATAGTAATTCTATATTACACTACAAAACCCATATTCCTGACTACAGTAATTCTACATTACACTATAAAACCCATGTTCCTGAAACATTCTTGTTGAATCTGCAATGCGGAATTTAATGGCATGCTACTATCTATACATATTGGGTCTTATATGATCATTATAAAACGAGAAATGATCTGCTGGGGGGGTCCCACCTGCTCTACTCGGAATAGTTCTTGAAAATTCTTCATTATAAGGCATCTGTGTTCTCGGAAATTCTTCATTATAAGACATCTGTGGAGTTGAGTGTGGAAATGATGGATAGGTGGGGTAGGTGTATTTACTGGAAGAAGGTAGACCCGTATCCAAGTAAGGATCAGAATATGGCTTCTGTGTAGAAACTCTTGACCCAATCTCTGCATATGGGCTGGCTGGAAACCGATCACCACCAGAAACACTCAACCTAGTCTCCCTGTAAGGGCTGGGGGCAAATCGATCACTACTAGAAACACTCAACCTAGTATCCCTGTAAGGGCTGGGAGCAAATTGATCGCTACTAGAAACACTCAACCTAGTATCCCTGTAAGGGCTAGGAGCAAATCGATCACTGCTAGAAACACTCATCCTAGTCTCCAGGTAAGGGTTGGGGACAAATCGATCGTTGCTAGAAACATTCGACCTGGTCTCGAAGTAAGGGCTAGGTACAAAACGATCACCAGCAGATACTGCAACTCCTGTATCTGGATAAGAATTTGTCAAACTTAGCCGAGAACCTGAACCCCGGAAATTGGATTGACTAGTAGCTTCAGATTTGAAATCAGTTGGTACTCTGAAAAGCCCAGCATATCCTACAGGAATCTCCACTTTGTCCCCAGCTCTCATAGCAGGTACAGAAGGTTCGATAGCTTTCCCAACAGACTCACTTTCTAATAATGGCAAGCTATTGAGTTTGTGTTGTAGCGATAACCTCGCTTGTTGAAGAGCGTCCAGCACACCTCCCAACTTGCTGGGTGCTTCATGTGGTATCAGCTCACGGTTTTCATTTCGGGTCCCAAAATTTTCACCTTTATGGGAATCACTGGCAACATGAGATGAAGAGACATTGTGTGCTGACTGGTTTGCAGGGGAATCATGTTCTAAGAGCTCTTGTTTTTGCTTCTCCTTAGCCATAGGAAATGCAAATTCTGGAGCCGGAGATTCAGAAGCAAGTGTGCTGCTGTGCTTCTGATCTTGTTCACATCCCACGTCAACATGTGAAGGTGGCTGAAAGCTGTTGGGATAGGATTTGGATGAATCTTTAGTGAGGCCAATACCATCCGCCCCAGATTTTGCTTCTTGCCCTTGAGAGGCAATTCTCAAAGAAGGGTATGGAGCTTGTGTCTTGATTTCATCTCTTTCATCAGTTACATCTGACTGGTTACCGGGTTCGCATGAATCCTAGATGTTTCACGACCAAAAGAACAGAAAGTGTAAGGATTTAGTAGTATATGACAAAAGTAAAAATGAAAATTGTAGATTTGTAAGTACATATAATTTACATAAAAGACTTGGGCCTGTCTACAGTTGATGGAAAAAAAAGCAAACAGGAACATGAGAGAAGATAAAACTGCATACACCGAGCAATGCTTTGAAGACCAGCAAGGCTTATGGCTGGGTAGTTCTAGCACCCAGCCATAAGCAAGTGCCTAGATGAAGGTTTATATTTCATGCACTTTTGTTCAAATTTTGTCTTAAAGCAAGTTCCTTATGCATTAAACCGAAACATTTCTACCCAGAAAACTAAGGCTTCAAAGTTCTTTCTTTCTTCATACTTCGAGGTTTTTATTTTTAGCCAAAAAAAAAAAACCCAAAAAAATCAAAACTTCAATTCTTTTATTCAACATTATTAGCAGGGGTGGACCCATAAATTTAATATAGTGGCCTGTGGTTGGTTGTTAGCCAATTTTCGCTAGTCACTGATTGGACAATACTCCAACATCTCTTATATTTACCGCATATTCAATAAGACTTTCTCATAAACAAATTTAGAAAACTAATGGAAGATACATGGCTGTACCAATCTCTAATTGACTAAATGTTCTCTTTTTCCTTCTAGCTTTCAAGTTCTTGCTACAAATAAGGACACGACACAAAAACCGGCAAAAATCAAAAGCAAATTATCATACAAAATAGAGCCCGAATACTTATTTGCAAGAATCAGTGCATTTGCTTTCTTTGGCCCCATGCGGCTCCGCCCTTGTGACCTATCTACTTTCTTTACAAGAATCAGAGCCAGATTACTGTATAGATGAAATCATCAAAGGGCTCATATTGTAAGTGCTCTCTTCACTAGCAGGGACAAATTTATCACTTATTATTAAGTGGCCACATGTGGCTCTGTCCATTGTTATTAACTTTCTCAAACACTTCAATTCTTTGTATAATGTAGGTAAGTTTCTCAAATTTCTTTCAAGCCTACCTCACATTAAGAATGTTCTTTGTATATGTTGAAGCGGTTAAGACCATTTCATTACTTTTTTGCAACCATTTGTTAAAATTGAATTAAGAAGTAAAGGCAACCATTTTTATTTTGGCCTTTCCTTGTTATACAAATGTTGAATTGGTGGTTCATTACAATGATAATACGAATATATCCACAGGTTTTCTCATTTTTATTTAACTTATTAGGAGGTCCTAACATCTCATCTCATGATTCGGCCTTTTAAATTATTAACACCACATGGAATCCTACAAATAATGTTGGAAAGACACGGGCAAGCAATGGATAACCAAAAGTGATGATCAAAAGGGAAGGATGCTCCACCACAGTTAATGTTTAAGACAGTAATATTAAGATATCCTGCAGGCTTGAAAACTCTGCATTGCTCACATTCAAATCTGCGCAATACTGCAGGCTTGAATCCACAGACTTCTTAACAAAGCAGAGTCCCAACCCATTGATTTCAAAAGAATTATTTATTTAATTACTTTTAAATCTACGATTAAAATAATGTAACAAATAATGTAAGACTACTTTTTAAAGATGCCACCACAAATAGATATCAATCAGTCCACACTATCAAAACAGATTCAATACCCACATCGACATGATCTACAAATTTAGAAAATTACAATGTCAATACAAGGAAAAAGAAGACAATAATCAGGCTCATGCAGATGTACTCAATAACTGATGCACAATACAGAAGACATCAAAAGAATTCCTAAAGCCAACATGGGTCAAAAGTATTGCATTATATTAATGCGAACAGAACATTGTTGATGCATAAATCAACAAACAATTACCACAATGAAGTTGTTAACAAATAAAGCAATTTCTCCAAGACTCGTACTATAATGACCAATCTTAGAGAAGAAGCACCGTATCTAAAGTACTAATGCCATATGGCTTAAAAGGACATTTAACTCATCATTCAACCAATGTTTTTGTGATGCACAACACACCAGTGGTATGCAGTCATATAGAAATGAAGGCAAAAGAATTGTCTGTAAGTTAAAAAGGTGTTGATAAAGAATACCGGTGTGCTGCTGTTATTCTCTCTGAACTTCTCTTCCCATTCTCTTTGAGCTTTTTCCTCCGCTTCAAATCGGCCTATGAGTTGTGCTTGATGTTCTAGTGCTCTTTCCATGTCTTTGTCTCCTCCATGTCCTTTGAGCAACTGGCCAGCATTAGTCACTTTTCTTTGGTTTTCCAAACCACCTGAAATTATACCTTCTAGTAAAATTTTCTCTTCCTGGATTCCACAACCTTCTCGCAAGATCTCAGGCCCACCATCCGAACAGGTAGCAACTCCATTGCTTTGTGGATCAAGCATGACACCGTCAATTTTTAACTCCTCAACTACTGACCTGACACCACAAACAACTAGTACATAAAAAAACTGCATGTGCAACTAGAGAGGTGTTGTGAAAGTAAATTGAGATGAGAAACTCTATGGTACACATGTGACAAGCTGACATAAAAGTATACAACTTGGACATCTCCAAGCAAAGCAGATGAAAAATGTTCCAAGTTAAATAATTTTCTTAAACTGAGTCTTGGTTGTTTCCTACAGCTATCCTTATTGCATTATTACCATCAAGAGAATGTTGAAATAGGGTTGGCATAAGCATGAACAGGTCAATATTTAAAAGATCTCCAAGGAGGGAGTGTCATGATTGGGCCCATTTTATTGCAAAAAGCCAAAAAATGGCATGCATACAATTATCAAAATGATTGAATTGAAAAACCAATAAATGTCCAATTATTCAATCATGATATTTTAAGCTCTAAGGAAAAGGCCCATTAAAAAAAATATAAACAGACCTCGTTTCTCTGCGTCTTATCTGGCGGCATGATTTACCTAGCCGGTGTTTTGGTGAGGAAGAACTACTAGATGCCAGACTGCTCCGCCTTCGAGTGGAAGAATCCACGTTCTTCTTTTCACGAGAATGCGGAGAATATTTTCTGCTTTTCCAAGACAAGCTTCTACCAGGTAGTGGAGAAGATTCATGCTCAGAACCTGAAAATTCCTCCGTGTCATTTCTACTCACTTTTGAATTGACAGAACTTTCCTCTTCCTTCATGGAATCATTACCCACTTTAGATTCGCGGGGAGTCACTTCCTGGTCAGAGCTTGAATCAAATGCCTCAGAAGCATCACTTATCCCATGGTTCTCCAAAATGGCAAGAACATCTGCTGTTGCCTTCTCAGCCTTCTTTCTTTGGAGAGACACAATCTTGAGCTGTTCCTCCAGTTCTGCAACCTAATTTTGTATACAAAATCAGCAATGTAAGAGTACGAAATGAGGATTTTCTAAAACTGGGGCACCCCAATTCTTCCAAGAGAAGATCAAACCAGGGAAACTCTAGAGAGTTTTACATTAAAATAATCATTAAAACTAACCCTTTTGGCAAGCTCATCAGCTCTCTGTCTTGCAGTTCTTGATACAGATCTCTCTGACAGCAACCGAGCCCGAAGGAACTCAACAGTCATTCCAGTGGAATCCTCCATGGCAGTATTCCCCCTGATTAATAAGGACTCAGAAAATCAGGATTCAGACAGAAACAGTAACCCTAAACCTTAGTTTTCATAATTTGAGGTACACAAACCCTGACATAATTACCAAAAATCAGTTCACCTTAATCTTAAATGCACCATTGCAACTACAACTTTAAACCGCCATTTGGTTGCTATGAAAATGGAGGAAAAGAGAGGAAAAAAATTCTGAATCTTATGTTTCATGTAGTTTTAATTTCCGATAAATGAAGAACTAGTTTAAACTAAGCCAAATAATTGCATTAGGCTTAGTTAAGCACAGGTTTTGTATTTTCTGGACCCATATAATGTGTGTGCGTGCGTGCGCGTGCGCACGTGTGTTTATAACATTCAAAATTCAAGTTCAATTTCCTCCCGTAAATTTTCTCAGTAGTGAAAACAGTGCATTAGGCTCTGTTCGACAGCCTTGAAGTTTGTGGGATACGAGGAGAAAATTTTGTAGACTATCATTATCTGCGTATTTGGTTGTCAAATAATGAATAATAATAGGGTGGCACTATTGCCACAGCAGAAAAGTATTCAGACACATCAAGAGCATATTTTATACACGGAATGGACTATTTCACCCTTTTATTCAAAAGGGAAAGTTGGCTCATCTCCGACGGAACTCTCCTCTCTCTCCCTCTCTCTCCTCACCGCCGGTGTGTCTAGGCTCCTTCCCGTGACCATTGTACATCGCCTTCATGCTGTTGACCCCTGCTGCAACTCCAGTTTTCGCCAGCAACCCTTCCAGCAACGCCACCCATTTTCAGCATAACCAAACACCAAGCTCACAAACTCCACCTTGCCAAGACCTCCGGCCACCCTCTTCACCACCAGACCCAGCATCGATCTCCTGCCGGCGAGGCGATATTTGTGTCGTCATAACCCGTTACGCCAGTATCAGAGCCCCTTCCCCCCTTTATCTCTCCTCCCTCTCTCTTCTCTCTCATCTCTCAATGCTTTGGCTGAGGTCTGAAAAGAGAGGGTAGTCGGCTCGTCGGATTGGGGAAGGGGATGAGTTGTCTCACGTTTAATTGCCATCATCAATATATATATATACATACATGTATGTTTCTCTCTCTAGAACTTTTTGTTTGTCTAGGATGGTGATGATAATTTTAATAGAGAGAACGAGAGGGGAGGTGATGATGATTCGACTGAGGGACTAGAGGGCGCCGTTGAATATGTCGATGGTCATTACTCAAGCACAATTGCTGCCTTGAGAGCTTGGATTAACAGCAATATAAAAAAAAAAAAAAAAAACAATTATTTGCAGAGTAGGTGCAGAGGAGTTTTGCATACGGGGATGAGAAATAGTTAAACCATTTTTCAGTAGCAGGTGGGATGAATACTTCCCATCTGCGGAAGTAGAAGGAACTGATCATCGGCGGCGAGGTGGTTGTGCTTTGCGAGAGTTGTGGTTGTGATTTTGGAAAGTTAATGAAAAAGAGGTTGTGGGAAATTTGAACGTTGGTGCCAAGGAGAGGAGGGTCGCCGATGTGTGTGACAGGGTTTTGAAGACTCACGATGGTTCCAGTTTTTGACAGTGCACCTTGCAATGGCCAGAATTGGTGCCGTCGGAGATGAGGGAGGAGAGAGAGGGAAAGGAGATGGTGAACATTGATAATTTATTTCAATCCAAGGGGAAAAATAGTCCATTCCATGCATAAAATTTGTTATTGATGCATAAAATTTGTTCTTGATGTGGCAGAAAACTTTTCTGCTGTGGCAATAGCGCCACCCTAATAATAATAATAATAATAAACTTATCTAAACCTGGTTTTCATGCAAGGCTCTGATGATATTTTAGCTTTTTCAAATACAAAATTCATGAGACATGGGTTTCAAATATCGTTCTCATTCCCTTACCTCCATTTTCTGAGCAAACAAATAGAACATTAACTAATCCAGAAAACTAAATCAAACCATAATTCACGTGTTCTAAGTTATCTTATCAGTCCAGACATTGCAACCAATTCCCAAAATTTTAATCCCCCTCCCCAACACACACACACACACACACACTAACCAAAACATAAAAAAATAAAAATAAAAATAAAAATAAATAAAGAAAAAAGAAAGCAACACATAACCTAATTGACCAAAAAAGAACGACCCTAATTCTCTGCCAAACAAGTACCTAAAAATTCAAAGAAAACCCTATTCACAAGATTCCTGAAACGATCATTTCCAATCTACAAACACAAAATTCACTCAGTTCTTCACAATCAGAAATCTAAATATATATATATATATTTGCTTCGAAGAATAATAATTCCTGGAAAAAAATTCGCACAAGACCTTGTTTTTCTCGATGGGTTTTCTACCATGAAGCTTGCGGAAGTATATCATGTCTCTTCATTAGATTCATACAAATATAATATATATGCATCACTCCCAAGATTCTATAATCACACGCAATCTATCAACAGAAATCAAATAGAAGGAAAACATTCTAACCAGATAAAACCATAATTGAAAGCATAAAAATAACTGAAAACAGAAATAACCACAATCGAAAGCATAAAAAAACACTAAAATTAGAAATACCCAGATGGTCCTTACCTCTGATCTTGGTTCTCTTGATCAGAATTATGCATTATATATATAAGAAAATCCCTACCCAAGCGATCCCCACCACAAACCTCAGCGTCAGTGACCAAAACAGACACAAAATCACTACGAATTACAAAATGGTAGCATCAAAAACATGAAAATAAAAACAACCCAAGTATGTGATTTGCATTAAAAGCAAAGAAATTGGAGAATCATTACAATCGGGCCTACCTTAGAATTGGAATTCCATGGAGGCTGCGAAGAAAACCCTAGAAGGGAGCGTTTTACATTCGTTATTCATTTCACTGTTTAAGAGAGAGAGGGGCGAGGAAGAGAAGAGAGTGGCGTTGGGAATGTACGCAAGAAGCTTCTCCTACTCCAGACCATTGGAATCAAAAGATGGACCAGCCAAAATCAATAATGCTTGGGAGTAGGGACATTGTCTTTGTCTCGTGTTTTTTTATTATTATTATTATTATTTATTTTTAAATATTTTTCTTTTTGATAAATATTTTCAAAATTAATATTTTTTTTATTCTTTAAAATGATATAGATAATTGGAAAAAATTATTTATATAATATAATTATAAAGCAATTATTAAGTTATGATGCTTCACCTTTTTTTTTTCGCTACAAGATCTAAATAAAATTACAGTACTATGTAATGTCATTAGATTAATTTAATACTTTAATTATTTTTTTAGAATTGGTCAATTTATTAAATATTTTTATTTTTATGATACTCACATAGTTTATTTTATTAAATTTAATACTTAAACTAATTATAAAATATTAGTTTAAGCATTAAATTAATTTAATAATGTCACGTGATGCTTGTTGGATTTATTTTCATCAATTTTTCTAATAACAATGAATGGAATGGGGTAAAGTAATATTATAATTTAATAATTTAGGTGATTATTTATTTGATATTAAAGTATGGAAAATTTTGTAAAACTAACATACATATAACTTAGAGTAATTTCATATAACTCATCCTTTTATGGGAAAATTATCTGGCTAGGATTCAAAAAAAAAAAAAAAAATTCAATATTATTGAATTTATGGCGGACTTTTTGGACTATTCGCATTTTTTATAAAAAATAAATAAATTTAAATAATTTGGTTTATCCAATTTCTTGAATTTTTGAACAAAATTTTAGTCAATTAAAATTACCAATTTTCATTGAAATTAGTTTCTCAATTTTTATTTTTTCCCCTTTTGATCACTTCCAAAAAAATGCGAAATCTTGATAAGGGGTTTATTAATATTTTTATCCTTTAATTTGAAGAAATATTATAAGTCAATGGCAAAAATGACTTTCATTTTTTTATTACAAAGGAAGGATTTGTATCCTAGTCCTCCTATCTATACCCCACCACCCCACCCTCATATATACTTGATCAATTGAGCTTAGTCTTATTGGTCAATATATTTCATTCTTATTGGTCAATATAATTAATTAATTATACACATATATAATGTAAACTTAAGAAAGTGATTTTTTTCAAGTTCATGGGTTTATTTTATATATATTTATTGAGAAAAATAATCATTTACTTTGAATTAACTAAAAAAATTAATGAGGCCTCATCTTCTCCAACCACACAATTGACTTTCATATGCCAAAACTTCATTTGGATAAGTATTAATTAAGCAATCATTGAATAAGGGCTAATCAGGCCTAATATTACATTTGTCTCTACCACTATATTCATTTGATAGGAGAAATATAATTAATTTTAAGATGTATTTTTCCTTTCAATCAGTGTGATTCATTGGATTAGTTGTTTTTAGTTTGCAAAATCAAAATAATTGGTTTTCTGCTAGGCATACTTGTAATTTGGGGTGCACCATTTGGTTAATTGCTTGTATTTTGTCCTAATTTTATAATTAATAAACTACTCTTATAAATCAGTACATGGATCATAAAATTTAAGAAATGATAGAAAAAAGGGAGAGAGATTAATTTGTTATGAAATCTGATACCCTTACATTTATGGAAGAAAAAAATTAAAGTGGGACAAAATAAAAAATTATGGTGATGTTAAAATGATAGAATATAAATTAAAATGAGAGAAAAAAGGGAATAAATTTATATATAATTGATCTATAAATTATATACAGAGTTATGATCCAGTCAGTAAATGCTAACTTAACAAAAATCAACAAACACATAAATGATTGTTAGATCATTCAAGTAGCCTAAATCATCACCTAAATAACTGGCTGCGATATATGTAACGACCATTTAAGTATTTACTGACTTAGGTTAAGTTAATTCAACAAATGCTGACTTGATAATTCCTTCTCTTTTCTTAGAAATATCCATAATTTGTCTGTTGACTCCATTAGAAAAACCAGAGGACAATATATATACATGGAATTTTCCTACAATATATATTCCTAGTCATTCATGGCTAGCTGTCATCCATACGTATTTTGACTGATCAGTTGTGCATGTCTCTGCCAAAACTTTATTTTATATGCTCTATCTTCAATTGAACTGGGATACTATCAGTTTTTTTAATTTAGGGGTTA
>JAESVK010000442.1:60035-129524 GCA_017140935.1 Hamamelis virginiana | reverse complement strand
ACGGTCAAGTTTCCAAAATATGCACTACACAATGATTTATAGCCCTTTATGCATGTGTATATAACTTATATCCACATATGTGGACTTGATCATTACTAAAGTCAGCAAATAACAAAAGTCCTTGGAATCTCATTCACTTAATGGAAGATTCATCTCAAGATTCCAATCCAAGGGTTTGTGTTATTTGCTTACTTTAGTTAAAGTCAGCAAATGCTCATTAAATCATATATATATATATATATATATATATATATATATATATATATACAGGGTTGCTATTATCAGGGACACCCGATGCTCCTTGCATCAGGTGCCCACCTGGTGCCCGTTGGATCAATAGAAGGAGAGCTGAATGGTCAGATCTGATTCCCATTAAAAAAAACCCACACTTCCACACGCAGATCCTAATGACCCGACCCAGCGAACAACCCTCTTTCATTTCCCTCTTCTCTTTTTGGTTCCCCCCAAAATCGAGCAACCCTCTCACCCAAAATTGAAGCAGCCCTCTCACTCGCCGGTCGTCGCCGCTGCTCCGGTCATCGTTGCAAAGGTCGCCGCTGCTCTGGTCAATAGAGAAGAAGAAGAGAAGCAAGCTGACTGATGGGAAGTTGTGCCTAACCTGTGTTGTCGTCATCGTCGCTGCCAGCAGTTTGCCGCCGACCAAATCGGCCCTCTCCTTGGTCGCCGTCGCCGTCCGGTAGCCTTCCCGTCAGTGTGTACTCTTGTTGTCGGTGAGTGCTCTCCAATGTTACAGTCGCGATTTACAGAGATGGGAACTGTTTGGGTCTTTTAACTTTAAGTTTTATAAATTGATTTTTGATATATGATCGGTCAAAATTTTAGGGTTCACATAGGTATTGTTGGAGCTTTATTTCTATGGCTTCTTTGATTTTTTTTTTTTTTTTTGCATCCAAATAATTTAAATGTAGTATCTGGACAACCATCTAACATCTAGAGTTGGCGGTGACTCTGTTTTTTGAATGCAAGCTAGGTGCTTGAAAAAAATGCTTGAATGAGTTACCAGTATTCTTTTGCACTGGTTATTTGGTAAAGCCTTTTTTTTTTTTTTTGGTTGTTGTCTTGTTTCATAATACCAATCCTATCCTTCGTTAGAGGTCAGCTGAATAAGCTGACAATCGGCAGAAAATGTTGGGCAAAGCTGCTGGCCTGAAAAGTGAGGCTGATCCGTAACATCCTTTTTTGTAATTGCTAGATGAGTAGCTTCTTCTCTGTAGACCGGAGCAGCGGCGACCTTTACAGTGATGACCGGAGCAGCGGCGACGACCGGCGAGTGAGAGGGCTGCTTCGATTTTGGGCAAGAGGGCTACTCGATTGTGGGGGGAACAAAAAGAAAAGAAGGATATGAAAGAGGGTCGTTCGTTGGATCGGGTCATTAGGATCCGCGTGTGGAAGTGTGGGTTTTTTTTAATGGGAATTAGATCTGACCGTTCAGCACTCCTTCCATTGATCCAACGGCCATCAGGTGGGCACCTGATGCAAGGAGCATCAAGTGCACCTGATAACAGCAGCCCTGTATACCTATATATATATCTTCCTACTTTGTATGTAAGAGAGAAATTCGCAATTTAAAATATAATGTTGTTTATGTGAGAACAGTACGTTATAATTTATAAGTTTGACAAAATATTTTACGATAGAGAATTGCAAATATTGGAGAAAACAAAAGGAAAGAAGTCACTTACACAAATATACTCAAACAAAATTTCTCATGCATGAATTCATTCTTTTCCGAGATTTTAGGGAAAAAAAATCAAATTTATCGGTTATAAATACGGAAGCACTTGTATAGTTTCTTATATATATATATATAAAGAGCGGTCCGCTAATGTGACAATCTTCAAATTTTTTTCATTCTTCATTCTCTTCTCTCCTAATTCACTTTCATTCTTCATCCCTATATATTAATTTTGGCCCTACTTCAAAATGATATGGCATTATATCATTGTTTCAACTAATTAATTTAAATTTAAATTTTCAAGATTCTTTATTGATACGTGTCTCATTTAAGTTTTATTTCTCCTTCTATAATTAATTCTTTTTTATTTATTTATTATTGGTCTCATTTACTTCTCCCATCTCTCTTCTTAATTATTTTTTATTTTTTATTTAAAAATTTGATTCCAGTTTACTTTTCTTTCTTTGTGTTATTTTAAATTTTTTATTTTTTTAATAATACATCCAAATTAATTTTCTTAAATTTCTTCAACATTTTTTTATCATTCTTATGTATTAAGATATATAATGTAATCCTATGAATTTAATTATGATCAAGATCAAGATCATATGATCAAAATATATTGAAGCTAATTAAACAATTTGTCTTAATAATCTGAAAAATTCCCCAAAGACGAAAATAATTAAGGACAGATTTTCCTTCCCCATTACTAGTATATATAACAATATATTCAAGAACACACAACAATCTAAAACGTCTCTTCTTCAATTTCAGTCAGATCTATCAAACATGCACCTCTCTCTCTCTCTCATGGCCAGTGTAGCAGGAATGCAGATTCTCTGCTTGGGTATGCTTGGTGCTTGGGTGATGTGGCATGATCTGGATAGTCTGCACATCACCCGAGTGAAAAGCAGACCTTCCAGATCATGCCACATCACCCAAGCAAATCCAAGCCCAAGTAGAGGATCCAGATGCGTGTAGCAGCGGACAAATTAAGTGCTTACATAAGGTTATTTCAATGACCAAGCATGCATGGACAGGGTACTTACGTAAGTAGTGACACGATCCTTCATATTATGCTTCCACGCTCATCACTCATCTACACCCTCTCTCTCTCTCTCCGGTCTCTTCTCGATCTTTGGCCACGTATCCCCTCACTACTCAGTACTCGTATATGCGTCACTTCACAACATGCCCCTCCACGCTATCTCATCTCCTTGACTATATCTATCCGTTACCAAAACAAACTCTCATCAAATAACCTAGAGAAAAAGATAGATAGATTTGATGGATGCTAAACACAACAAAATCAGTATTCTAATGCTTCCATGGTTAGCTCATGGTCACATATCTCCATTCCTAGAGCTAGCCAAAAAACTCTCTCAAAGAAACTTCCATATTTATTTCTGTTCTACACCCATCAACCTAAATTCCATCAAACAAAAAATTACTCAAGAATACTCTCTTTCAATCCAACTCATAGAACTCAATCTTCCATCTTTGCCTCAGCTTCCCCCTCACTACCACACAACCAAAGGCCTCCCTCCCCATCTCATGCCCACTCTCAAATTAGCCTTTGATATGTCAAGTCCCAATTTCTCCAATATCCTTAAAACCCTAAACCCTAATTTGCTTATCTATGATTTCCTCCAACCATGGGCACCTGTAGTTGCTTCCTCATATAGTGTTCCAGCTGTTGAGTTCTTGAGTACTGGAGCCTCAATGACTTCTTTCACTTTTCATTTGTTGAAGAACCCATGTGTTGAATTTCCCTTTTCATCAATTTATACCCATGATTATGAGAGTGTTAAGTTCAAGAGGATGTTAGAATCATCTACCAATGGTTTCACAGATAAAGATCGGTTCCTCCAATGCTATGAAAGATCTACTAATGTCATTTTGATCAAGAGTTTTAGAGAGATTGAGGAAAAATATATTGATTATATTTCTGTTTTACTTGATAGGAAAATTGTACCTGCCGGTCCACTTGTTCAAGACCCTATCGATGATCAAGACGAGGAAATGGAGGAGGATAATACTATTATCGAATGGCTTAACAAGAAGGATCGATCCTCGACCGTGTTTGTTTCCTTTGGGAGTGAGTATTTTTTGTCCAAGGAAGAGATGGAAGAAATAGCTCATGGGCTAGAGCTTAGCAAGGTTAATTTTATATGGGTAGTTAGGTTTCCTGTGGGAAAGAAAAATATGAGTGTTGAAGAGGCACTACCAAAAGGTCTTCTTAAAAGGGTAGTAGGAGAAGAAAGAGGACTGGTTATAGAGGGATGGGCACCACAGATAAAAATTCTAGGGCACCCTAGCATTGGTGGGTTTGTTAGTCATTGTGGATGGAGTTCTGTGATGGAAGGCATGAAACTTGGTGTTCCAATTATAGCCATTCCTATGCATCTTGATCAACCATTGAATTCTAGATTAGTAAAGGAGGTTGGTGTCGGTGTGGAGGTTAATAGAGACAAAGATGGGAGACTTGAAAGAGGAGAAGTTGCTCAAGTGATTAAAGAGGTGGTGGTGGAGAAAGGTGGTGAGGATGTAAGGAGGAAAGCAAGAGAGTTGAATGAAAACTTGAGAATGAAATGTGATGAAGAGATTGGTGAGGTGGTGGAAGAGTTGGTGCAACTTTTGCAGGAAAAGAACAAGTTCATTTATTGCAAAGATGGCTAAAATTGGATGTGCAGATCGAGTCAAGATCTGTCCACTTGTAGGATGAGTTCATTTTACCTTCTGAAGAGTATATAAATTATATAATAGGAATGAAAAGCTTACTCTAGGTACATTTTGTCTTTTAGTTTTTGGTTCTACAATGCCACTTGTAAGTTGAGTAGCTCCTCTTACCCTAGCTTGTGAAACGTACCTATAATAAGAGTGAAAAGCTAGCTTAGTCCACCATTTTTCTTTTGCTGTTTTTCTTTTCTTTAATTTGCTTTTCTGTTTTCAGTTTTTTCCCCTAATACATGTAAATATTGTGACCAAGGATTGCATTCCACAAATCGGACAGGCTCATCTCGACCAATTAGATTAGGGATGACAATGAAAGCGGGTTAATTTGGGACGGAATGATCCTAACATGACTCATTATACACTGGCCTGGGCATGGCCCGAACTTGGACTTGGGTTCAAAGATTTAATCCTAAATCTTCCCTAAATCGGGCTACATATATAATACCAATTAACTCCCTTCCTATAGGGAAGGGTGGGACGGAGCTTAATTACTTGATTAACAATTAAATTTGCCAGCTCATTTTGGCTTATACAAATGATCGAACTTGGTAATATCAAAAGTAACAAACTCTAAATGGAATTTAATTTTTTCAGTTCTAGTTTTTGTAATGAAAAATGCGTTATAAACCAAAAATTTTAAATTAAATTATGGAATAGGATGATAGAATCTTTACTTTTGCGCACTATTTCAAAAATACACAAAAATAGAGGACCTATCTTACTGTCAGATCATTAAATTGATTTTAAAATTTTGATATAAAATTCTATCCATATAGCGTTACTCTTTTATAATATGTGTAATATATTCATCGAAGACTACTTGCACATGCAATTTAAAAGCATTTATATAAACACTCCGCAATAACTCAGCACATTTCAGATTTGAATATATGGAAGTACATATATGAATTTATAAAATATTCCACTAATTTATGACTCCTTTTTCGGTCTTTATCATTACACCCACACATTCCCAATATCACCTTAACCATGCATGATCTTGTGAATAGAGCTATGCCCATAAAAAATAAAAATAAATGAAGAAGGAAGAAACATGACCTAGCAAAGCCTTCATTGCTAAAAAAAAAAAGGTAATTCTCATGAATTTAAGCGGTCAACATAAATTATGATAAAAGGAGGCAGCTAAGTGTAATTTTCCCAACTGCAAGAACAAAGAAAAGACACGGAGAAAGAGAAAATCATCACCCATTTGCTAATAGTCGAATTCGGATCAAGCCCGTCTGTTTTTGCAAACGTAAATAAATGGTAAAATGGGTCAACCTCCTTGCTCAAGGAGAATTTCAGTTCAATCTTAAAGAGTAGAGAGAAGCACGGAGCAGCGCAGGAGTGAGGGAGCAGAAATGCATCACTGGGTTCGAGCTTCTTCCTCTGATTTCGGTGGAACTCTCCCTCAACCTCGCAGGCAAATCTCTTTCTCTCTCACTCTCTCTCTATATATATCTCAAAATTTTCTCATTGATTGTTATCCTTCTGATTCTCAGCGGCCATACTTTTTGCAACATCGGAAAATCGAAGGTTGTCGTCTTTGGTGGCCTCGTAGAGAAAAAATTCCTCAGCGACATCGTTGTATACGATACGGGTACTATATATATATATATATGAAGTTATGCATAAATTAGTGTCGCTTTATTTCTTGGCTTGAATTTTTATTAGATTAATCGTATTAATGAACCTTGTTAATCCATACTTATAGAACAACTATGACTTTTTTGTCTGGGATTTCTGGGTATTTTGATAGTACAGTTTTATCATTTTCTTTGGTTTTCTTAAGGCTGTCTTTGGTTGCATGGAATTGGAGATCTCGATTCCAATTCTACTGAAATCCATGCACCGCAAATAAAATCCAATTCTAAGCAACCTGTTACGAAGCTTGACTAATTCGCCAAAAGCTCTAGGACTGATAGAACATTCCAAATCAAAGCTCTATCACCTTTAGAATCATAACAGACCACCATGCTTCTGCAACTCATGTCCTTGATGGCAGGTAGACCTTTTACCCTGTGGGATGGCTCACATAGAGTTAAGTGGTTAGACTAGAGATGTGCTTTCATAGTGCAACTGCGTGGGTTAACTATGGAGGCTATATGCTCCTAGGAACACAATGATTTGATAATGTTTGTAGAATGGACATAGGATGTGCTGACATTGTGTGTGTGTGTGTGTGTGAGAGAGAGAGAGAGAGAGCAAACACGAGTAGTCATGAAGTACTTCAAAGTTGTCTACAGGTTCTCAATTTGGGCTTTTTGAATGTTTCAGAGAACAAGTTATGGTTTCAACCAGAGTGCACTGGGAATGGTTCTGATGGGCAAGTGGGTCCCAGCCCACGAGCATTTCATATTGCTATTGCAATTGATTGTCACATGTTCATCTTTGGTGGGCGTTCTAATAGCAAAAGGTTTGTGCACATCCAATACTTAGATGTGTTTAATCCGCAGTTCTCTGTGCTTTATTACTCAATAAATCTTGTACTCATGTTGTTAACAATGAAGCTGAATCTTCAGGTTGGGTGACTTTTGGGTTCTAGATACTGGTAAGTTTCAATTTACATAATGCTTACATAATTCACGGTGATTAAAAATAAATAACTTTAGATTTGTATGTACTTGGCTTAGGATGACCTCTTTTTTTTTCCTTTTTTTTTTCCCTGTCCTCTAGTGGATTTATTAAATTTAATATTGATCCAGATATATGGCAGTGGTCAGAGCTGACCAGTTTTGGTGACTTACCTTCACCACGAGATTTTGCTGCTGCTTCAGCTATTGGAAATCGGAAAATCGTTATGTCAGTATTGATAAATCACATTTTTGATTAATTATCTGATCAGGCTTTTGTCAAGCTTTATTATTAATGAGGCTTCAATTGAGTGCAGGTATGGTGGCTGGGATGGTAAAAAATGGTTGTCAGATGTGTATGTCTTGGACACAAGTAATTTCTTCACTCTGCTGCTATGAGATTTTTATTTTTATAGCATCGTATACTCATATTTAAATATTATATTCAACATGTTAAATTAGCTTGTTATGCGATCTTCTTCTTCAACAGTATCACTTGAGTGGATGGAGCTGTCAGTTTCTGGATCATTGCCACCGCCTAGATGTGGCCATACAGCTACTATGGTTGAGAAACGGTTGCTTGTCTATGGTGGCAGAGGTGAAAGAATGTACCTTGTCTTTATACATTTCTCTGGGGTCATAACTGAGTTTTTTTTTTCAACAATCTTACATCTCTGATGCCACTCTGTAATTGTAATTTTGCTTGTAAGTTCTGCAAGTGACTGCTAAGCTTGGTGTCACTTGTGATTTGTCATTTATGTGACACTTAGTAATTTAAATTTGGGAAAGATGCTGGTAAATATCATATTGACACAGTGACTGGCAAACATCATCTTCACATTTTACAAGTAAACCAAATTGAATATGAAAGGCCATTTCTGTGTAAAAATTTTTGCGTTCAATGTGATACCATATTTTAAATCCCTCCTAAATACTAAAGTGGTTAATTCTGTTAGAGAAATCAATATCCTCTCCCTTTTGGTTTCATATTTGATGCCAAGAGTACCTGCCTTTTGTTTTATTCTAAAGGCCCAGGATCATGTAAGATTTGGAAGTTCTTTAGTTCATATTGTTGTTATTATTTTGATGTTAGATGCTGTGCATAAATGTGCTACTCCATACTAATAAATTTTCATTGGCCTTTAGCTGACTTAAGTGACTTTGTTTATTTCGATAGGAGGTGGTGGGCCAATCATGGGCGATTTATGGGCATTGAAGGGTCTTTTTGAAGAAGGTTAATAGTTTATCCATCTTCGCCTCTATAACTACGAATTCAGATATATTTTTCCTCAAGTTATTGAACAAGAGTTCTTATTTTACTTGTATCTATAGCTTTCCCCTGCCTACATTGTGTTTTGCAAAATTCTCCTTCTTCTCAAGATAATCTATTTTACTATGGTTGTTGCATGTCTCATTTCTAGATAAGTGATGCAGCAAGTTCTATATTTTTGGGACTATAACATGATACTGTCATTTCCACATGGACACTTGTGTACATTGCTCCTACACTTAAAAGTGTGTTTGCTTGACTAAATTGAGTTTATGTTTGTTATTTATTGTGGAAGGAAGAGAATGAAACACCTGGATGGACCCAATTGAAGCTTCCGGGTCAAGCTCCTTCTGCCAGATGTGGCCATACCATTACATCTGGAGGACATTCTGTAAGTACATATCTGGAGCCCTTAACTTCTTGCGGTATCTTGAATTGTTCACAGCTCTTACTGTGCCTTAGTTACTACTGATGTTTTTTCTTTGATGGTGGACATGGCAATCAAAGCTTGGCTCTTAAGCACAGATACCTAAAACTGCACTAATTTAAGGCCAATCTATATAACGTCCAGATCACCATTAAGTTCTTTTTATCCATGGTGACATGTATCTGTTGGTATGCTTACTGGACATCTGTTTCCATCTCCTCCTTACGTAGCATTTTAATTTGATTTGATTTTTTTTTAGATTGCTACGATAAATGTCTTATCTTTGTATTTGACACAAACAATTATGGTGGTGTCTGTTAAGAGATGGAAATTCTTAGACTATTATATTTCGTGCTAAAGAAAAGGAGTGATGTTAAGATGTACAAGCTCGAACTTGGGATCCTGGAAGTTCTCTTTCATAGTTCCAGAAAAGGAGTGATGTTAAGACGGCAACCCAAACAACTATGTTGGTGTCTGTTACCTTATAATTCTTAGAGTATTCACAGTTCAGAATTAATTATAAGAGATTTTGCATCTTTTCCTGTGGCCCTTGTTAAAGCTCATGGTTACTTCAAATTCAAAATTAGAGTTATTTTTCTGGGCCTTAATTGATAAGAAATATATTCAAATGTGGTATGCTCTTGTATCTGTTTTGGAGCCTGAGGGGAAATCTTGTGGTGCTTAGTTCCTTTACATGATAGTGTTACTGACAGTAGTTTATCTATCAAGCTGTGGACCTTTGGAATTATACTTCATATAAATGTGTTTTTCTCATTTCTTAATTGCATTTTTTCCTCATAATTCTATATTACTTGTATTAATCTTCCTTGCATAGTTGCATACATGCATTTGTGTGTGTATATTATATCACAACTAATTTTAATTTTTTTTTGTTCTATCAATTTTGAACTTCCCTTGATACTAGTACTTTACATCTGACTAGGAAGATTTATTTGTTTAATTATTTTTTACATGTCATTGCAGCTCTTGTTATTTGGAGGGCATGGGACTGGTGGTTGGTTGAGTCGTTACGACATTTATTACAATGACTGCATTGTTTTAGACAGGGGTAAGTGGTTTTCAACTTCCTTGCTGGACATCCTGTGGATGTGGGTTGGATGTGGCACTATGGTATTATTTGACCATCTTTATTGTTTATGCTATGTCTATTTTCTTTTTTCCTGTATGACAGCTGTTATTTTTTAGAATATTTTTGTGAAGCTAGTTTCACAATGTCATTTTCACATGTGAGGTTGAACACCCCTTCTTTTGAGGGCTGGGTTTCAAATGTGGACCTTTTGGGTGTGGGAGTTCTACAGTCTATGTTATTATAAATTCAAATAGACGGTCAAGCACCATTCGTGAAGAGAGAGAGAGAGAGAGAAGAAGAAGAAGAAGAAGAAGAAGAGAAAAGGAAGTTAAAGGATATATAAAAATATTATTAGGGACTCTAAATAAGATTGTGTAAAAATGTTAATGCAAAGTAGAAAACTGAATAGAACTTGAAAGTGACATTATGCTCAACTGGTAAAGTTTTTTTTGGGTGGGGGGGAGTCGTATCATGGACTGGGCTTCAAGTTTCCACCTACACCTGAACACTGTCTTTGGCAAATATCATTGGCTAAAAACTTTTTGTACTTTTGGTGGGCAACCAGGGAAAAAAAAACACTCTCTCCTGCCCCAAAACAGGAAAAGAAGGTTATATCTATGGAAATAAAGATATTGATTATGAATGGTCAAACTTTTATATGAATCCACAGTCCAATACTTTTTCTCTGATAATTGTTTATATTTACTTGTAGAAAAACTAAATAGAAAGGTACAACTTATGCAACCTATTTCATGCTGTTGCTTGGATACATGCTTTCCATGTTTCTTCGAAACATTACTTCCATACTTTGAGATAATGTAACTTTACAAAATTTTGTTTACTTCTGCCCCCCCCCCCCCCTTTTTTTTTATTGTTCTGTGACACTTGGTTTAAAGTTCTTTTATGTGCTTTGTTTGTATTTAGTGTCTGTGCAGTGGAAGCGCTTACCCACTAGCAATGAACCCCCTCCTGCTCGGGCATACCATTCTATGACGTGTGTTGGTTCACGGTATCTGTTATTTGGAGGCTTTGATGGGAAATCAACATTTGGTGATCTCTGGTGGTTGGTTCCAGAAGGTACGAATTTTTTGCATGTAGCAATTTTTCTACATGAACTTCATTCTAGTTTAGTCATCTTGAACCAAATTTTCTAGATGGTGTATACTTGTTCTGCTGTAACAGTTGCCATTTAAAATTACATTTTCACTATAGGCAATGATTTTTGATGTGGTAAGAATCCTTTTTTTTTTAATGGAACCTTACATGATATCAACAAATAGACTAGAAATCTTGAAGAAATTATGTTGAGCTAGTTGCAAAAGATGATGTTTGGAGTGTCATGATTCTCTTGGTTAAATTCATAAATGAATTAAAAGAAAAAGGAAGATTACAAAAGGTAATAAAACAGGATTAAAAGTAAAAACTATTGCAGATGGTGCCAGAGAATCGATTACCACTCACCAGCTATTAATTCTTTCCCAGCACAATGTATCAAAATTTTCATTTTTAGATTACCTGTAAAGTTGATATTCAAATTTTAACCTTTCCTAAATGCTTGACTTTTTGTTTAATTTGTAGAGGATCCTATTGCTAAGAGATTGGTTGCATCTCCACCAAAAACTCTTACTGAAAACAAAGATGTAGCAATGGCAAATGATACCCTCCAATCTGTACTCAAGGTAATAATGCAAATGCCTCTAGTGAGACCCAACTCCTATTCTTTTTTCCATATCAGTTGGTCAAGGAACTCATAGCCTTCTCCTTGAATTGTTGTTGCTTCAAATAGACTGAACTCTGGTCTGCCGTCATCATAATGAGCTCTGAAATCAAGAGCCAAATGTTTTACCAAAAGATAAAGCATGCATGGGATGCAAATTTCTTGATGCACCCTTGTTCAATAAATTATATACAGGAGATCTTGGATATGAAAAATAGATCTTATACAATGATCAATAATTTTTGGATACATCTGCTCTCTAGTGATTTCATAAATGGAAGCAATTTCTTGTTGCAACTTGCTTTGTATATATTTTATGCCTTATTTCATGGTATTAATCATCCATAGAACTCTATGAATTGATTCAACTTCCAATTAATCGAAGTCCCCGTTCTTAGTGGAGCTTAAAACTTGGTACAACCACACTGCAGGTTTTGGTTTCAAACTCAAGTTGACATCCTTAAACTTCCATGAATTGATTGCCTTATGATAAGTGCACAGAAAACCCAAAGTTGAAGTTTAAAGCTATCCTTATAAAGACCTTAATTTTCCCTTAATCTTTTTATGATTATGACCCAAAGTTGAAGTTTAAGACTATCCTTATAAATACCTTAATTTTCTCGTAGTTGTTTTATGATTATCAGTTCAGTGTATGCTAGTTTACCACTATATTTTAAAATTTATAAGTAATCTTTCATCCCTTTCTCAGGAAAGACAAAAGGAAGAATCGGCAGTTTCAGAATTACGAAAAAAACTGGAAATCTCAGTTTCACTCTCTAGTCCTGAGCTTCGAATTGTGGACGAGCTGGAAGACAGAGAATTTCTTGAGCTAGCATCAAGGTTTGCTGGAGAAAGAGTTTCTAGTGACAGACATAATTCACACACTCAGGTAAGTTTGGTATATTTTATGATATACCCGTTAGGTATTTTCAACTGACAATGTTCTCTATGATGGAAAAAAGGCCACTCAGGCACTTCGTGATCACTGGAGGATGTCTACACCAAGATCAATACCACTTAAGGAACTTGGCCCTTTGCTTCGTGACTACCAACGTCTAATTACCCGTCATCACATGTAAGAATAACCCTTAGTACACCATTACTTGTTATAGATCACTTGAATCGTGAAAAATTTGTGACATTGGCTTCTACAATTGAAACCAACTTAACTTCCAGTGAACACTCTCAATTTCAAACTACTTTTAGCCTGGGCAAGTTCAAAGCTTTGTCTCTATAATATTTAATCTTTTTCCCTCTTTTGGGTATAGAGCAACATCGGTATCTTGTGCACATTTGCACCTAATGTTTGCTCGTGACCCAACAAAGCAAGGGGTGAGTTATATTCTGACCTCTTGCACTGAGGTCATTGGGGAAGCCACGTGTACTTTTGAACTAGCCTACAAACTATGAATTACATGCACTTCATCGTTTTTTCTTTTTCAAATGGCTTTGCTGGTTCCTTCCATTTAGGTATGGATTTTATTTGCTTTTCATGTGTAGAGAACCCCACTCTTTGACGAAATAGCAGTTGCCAGCCATGCTGTTAATCAATTAATGTGATCAGTAATGGGCTCACTGAGATTAGATGACTTCCTTTTCTACAGTAGTTGAAAAACATAGCTGGAAAATGTTTTTTTTTTTTTTCTCTAACTTTTGCTCATGTTTTTCTCTGGAGTTCTCCCATAAGAATTCATCTATTTTTTCTTGTTATTAGGACCTAATGGGTTTGGTGATTAGACACCTGATATATTAATTAGTTTATTATTATTGATCAATAAGCATTGTTGTATTTGTGGGGACCTTAAGTAACCTCCACAAATTGATCCATGCAGTGGAGATTGTTGAACCTCTCTTGACGCCTCTAGAGTTCCACTTTGAGTGAAACAAACTTTCAGAACTTTCATGATTTCTTCAGTTTGGTTGTTCATCGCAATTTTGAGATGCTTTCAAAGGTTGATCGAAAAGAAATAGGCTCAGAAAGCATTCTCTTCTGGGTTGTTTGGATGTCTCATGGAAATTGGATCAACCGATTATGTTTTACAAAAGATACGGAGATTGGTTCTGAGGCCATAACGTTTTTGTTGGCATGTAATTGAGATTATTCATATCTCTCAAGATTTGTTTGAAACAGGGCATTTTAGAATTTTAATAAGTGGCCTCATTTCTATTTTATGAAGGTGAGGACTCCAAAAGGATATAAAAAGTACAATGGACTGATTCAATGTCCACAGAAATCCAACCACCCACTTAAGGGAAGGACGGTTTCTACTTTCTAGAGTTCAAAAACAGGTGGATCATAAGATATGAAAAACGAGGAGGCTTCTTTGGAAAAGGTCCTTATATTTTATTTATTTTTAATCCTGATGATAACATAGAAGAAACCTCCGTGAAATGTCTAGTTTTGTGATCAATTTGGTCGAGTGGGTCAGTCAGCTCCTAAATTAAGTATTACTTGGCCATCCTTCTGCCCATCGGTTATCTCCAATGCTAACAGTTGGGTTTCCTTTTCAATTTAACTGAGTTCATGCTAGAAATATATATATATATATATATGACATCCCTTGCTCTTCAACAATAAGATGCATGCCATAAAGTTGACATAAACTTGCTTCCTAGTTATGTCATTTCGTTGACTTAATATTGTTCTCTTCAGAAAGATTTTTTCTAATTGTATCTTACTAATGCTCCTTGGTTTCCCATGTAAACTGTGAAATTCACGCCTATTTTAATTGACTAATTTTTTTTTTTTTCCGGTATAAGAACTTGACGATTAATCTTTTTCTTGTTCTTCCTTTGGGTTGGAACCATCACAGAGTGAATGGTGGATCTGATTTGCAGTCCGTACAATCTGGTTTTCCTGGAAAAGAGGCCTTTTGCTTTTATCACATGAAAAATGCTTCTCAGGTATGAGTAATGCATGCCTGTGCGGATCCAGTTAGATTCATATTCTTTGTTTTTAGCTGATTCCATGTTATATTTCTAAGGATTTTCAGTCTATTATGTCCCATGCATAATATCATAATATTTTTATTTTCATATTTTAAGGTAAAAGATCATAATATTCTTGAAGCAGCCTTTGCTAAAGATTTAAAAATTTTGATACTAAATAATTCTTTGATTTCATCTTGTGCCTATATACACCAACCTTTGCTTCAATTTGGGCAAGCTGTCTGATCTCCCTGGTATATGATTAGCAATAAGTAAGTGTTTGTCGTTAATCAAAAGGCATGCCATACAGCCATAATGAGCTAGTAAAATCCAAGCCTATCCATAAATAGCTCAGAAGTTTTAACTTTTCTGATTGAGTCAAGAAAAGTCATTATTCAACTTCAAATGTAGAATAATAGCTTTTAAACAAGAGGAATCAAATAATTCCTCTATGCTCTATTTGGGTCTCAGATAGAACGAGGGAGAGGAAAGGAAGATACTGAATGGATTCCTTTCCTAAGCATTCTTATTCTCTTCCCTTTCTTTTCCCTCATTCTTTCCCAATTTGCAGGGATTCCTGAGTGACAGTCTATTAAATTTATGTGTTCCTTTTTATTCTCTGATTAGAGAGGGTTGTTGGGGGTTGGGGGGGTGGATGATAGATCTAACTATGATTCCTTACTTTTATATTTTACTTGTCTAATTTTTTTTAGTTTCACTTTATTCATTCTCTTTTTCCAAAATGTCTAATACAGACTAAATTTATATTCTTTCTTCCTATTCTCTCCTGGTGTCTCATTTTGATTGCATGCTTGATGATTTTCAGTTGCGAATGGATGATGTCCCAAAGCTGCTGGCAGAGTACAAACAGCTTCCATCTGATTAACGAGCAATTTGGGGGTCTTCCTTTATAAGGAAAATAACAAGAAATTCCCTTAGGGTATGTTCTTTTAATCGGAATTTTAAAACCTAAAACTTTCAAATACTAAGACTTTTTAAGTCTCATGACTCGAAATTCTAAGAATTTAAAGTCTATTGTTCTTTGCCTTCTAAGGAGTTTAATTCCAACTTTATGACAATAAATTAAAAAAATATATACAAATCATAACTATGGCTTCTTCCTCTCTTTCTCTGCTCAAATCTAATCAAACTTGTCCAAGAAAGGTTTTTTTACAAGATCAAGATAAAATAAAAAGAATATTTCAAGATAAGATCAAAGGTTTAGTTTTTTTCCTTCATCTATTTTTCTTTCCCTTGCTCAACACCAATTATTCTCTACATGCTGCTGAAAATCACATCTGCTTTGTAATGGGAAATTTGGTCTACCCGAGTCTCTCACTCCAAATCATAGCCATTGTTCCTTTTTTTTTTTTTTGGCTTTGGATTTCCTGGGCATATTTCTTTGGTTCGTAGAGAAAGAGAGTATAGGAGATATAGAGAGCAGGAGAGAGAGAGAGAGAGAGAGAGAATGACAGCTCCGGCGATTACTTACCCTTTGGATGCTGGCACCAGTGATGATCAGTGATGACTTACCCTTGGATGCTGACACCGGGGATGATTGTGGGTTTGATGTGAGTTTGATTGTCGATTTGATGATGGATTTGATTTCCTTGATCCTTTTACAAATCTTCTTCTCTTGGATCCTCTCTCTTCAAGCCATGCTCATCTTTGGAATTATAAGTCTTAAGTTTTGGTTGAGACTACATAATCCCATCGTTTTAAAGATTTCAAAATCACGGATATTGGAAATATCGCCCCCATTTGGTTAAAAGAACAAGCTTAGGATTTTAATTCCATGGATTTATAAAATCCATCCACCAATTCCAATGAAAAAAACAGGACCTTAAAGCTTTTGTGAGTTCTTTTAATCAGTAACTGTTACCTAAGAGTTTGCTCAATGGTATCCAGAGGGGTTCCCAAGTGATCCTAGTTAGAGGTTGGGAGTTCGAGCCCGCCTAGGTAGAATAGGGCTATGTTTCTTCAAATTATACAAGTTTGCTTTCACCTGTAATTGGCCCAAACTGGCAGTAGCATGCAGCTATATTTCATCACATTATACAAGTTTTCTTGCACTATAATCAGCCAGAACTGTCAGTTCTTGCACTTGGAACTTATTTAGGATGATGCAGATTGCCAAGATGTCCGTAATGAAAGTCGTAGAAAGCTTGTCTGTATCATTACAGACATAAAACATACTTGGTGATTTGCCACTGTTTTTGGATATATTTTTTATTGTTCTGCAACTATTATATATTGTGGCTATGTTCGCTATTTAGTTTTTGCTTGTACGTTGCTTGCAGTTATGAATCACAGCATATTTTTTTAAGATACTAGGTAGTTTAGTGATGAAGATTCATTCTATCTCTCGTATTATCTGTGCAAAAGTTCAAGAGACCTTACCCTAGGTGAAGGCCTTGAACCTGAGATTGGCAATGAGGCAGGATTGGAAAGGATTGGCCCTTCCTTGGTCCCAACCCAATTAAGTATTTGGTTAAAAAATTATAATAACAGTGCATTCATTTTTTTTAAGTACCTAGTATGTAATAAACAGCCCTATGTGGCTTGCCATATTGTAATTGGTAGCCCTTCTTCTTTCCAAGGCATTGCTTTTTGTCATTTGACAGCCATGCTGTTGGCGGTGGAGCTATCCCTGCAACAACCAACATTCAAAGCAGGAGAGAGAGAGAGAGAGAGAGGCCTTACTCGACAATCACATAACTACTACGATTTCAATCACGAATTAGTCAATTGGATAGAAAGCTCCGAGGTAGGAGGAAAAAAAAAAAACAAGCAGAAATATCATTCAACCGTACAGAACCCAAATTCTTAAAAGAGGATGTCTCCTGTCAAAATTTCCTATTGTAACCAACAGTATAAACCCGATTCAATTCCCCACTAGAAATATTCTCACATACCAATTCAGCAGGTTTTAAAATGCTTTAAACTTCTTTCATGGGCACATTTACATTCTCCCTTTTCATGGTGCAGAGACAAGATCTTTAGAACCATTTTCTTCCTCAATTTCTTTTTCTTTTGCTTTTCCTATATAACTTTTTTTAAATACACAAATCTTTAGAACCACTCTTTTTCATTTTTTTCTCCAATCAACTTCCTTGAGATTCTCTCTGACGTAAACAAGAAACCCTAGAAATCCCATGCATACCTCGGGGTACTTGAAAATGCAGCTAACGGGCAATGCCAAAACTGACGGATACATATTGCTTTCCATGTCAAAAACCAAAACATGCTCTTTTCGTTTTCTGGTTTAGTCATCGACACTCAAGACTGAGGTTGAGGTCTGTTTTGATTACTGGTGTTCCCAAATCTTCGAGAAACCCCAGCATCTGAAAATGTATCCCATACCTGCAAATATTTGACAAAAGCGCTCATCACCTTCAAATAGTAAAAATACAGAAAAATGCAAAAAAAAAAAAAAAAAAAAGTATTTAAGGGAAAATCATTAAAGGATTTTTCCACTCACTTCCAATTTTCCCTTAGAACCGCCTATAGCGAGCAAAAATGGGTTGTCCTCTGAGAAGGAAATGGAAAAGACAGCTCCCTGATGACATTTAGAACAAATCGTGACAACCCATCTCATATAATTTAATTAAGGTAAAATCTAATACACACACACACACACACACACCCCAAGGGCAATGCAAAGCTTTTAGCTTCCTGCACTTATGAAGTGAAGCACAAATACCACCCTACTGTGTAGCAAAGGCTACTCCATCAAAATTTGATTTTGAAATCATTATCATCCATCATCACATTAAATTTAGTTGCTTACAGCTTTGGGATTCTTGGATGCAACACAAGAAGGTTGGTTGTTTGACAAATCCCACAGTTTTACCTGCAGCATATGGAGAGCAGCCAGTGAAAAAGTTTTAAATCTGCATGGTACACAGAGGCTAACCACACGAGAAAAAACAAAAAAAGAATAGGGAACTACCATTTTATCTGTGGATCCAGTTGCAAGAAGCTGTGGAAAATCATATGGGCAGAGAATTAAGCAAGTACAGAAAATTAATAATGTAAAATATCTGGTGAGGGAGGGAGAAGGAAAGGTGCCTACATTAGGCGCTGAAGGATTATAGGCGACTGTGCAAACAGCTTTGTCGTGTGCATGGATAGTAAAACTTGGCTTTGACTCAGAACCAGTATCAGACTTAGCAGCCCGGATATCAAAACCTTTTACTGTACCATCTTCAAGACTTACCTGAAAGACAGAGATGATGATTATTCAATTTTTTTAACGCATCTCCAACCAAAGATAAATAACTAAGTATAGAAACAAGTCATTCAACAAAATAAAAACATGTAAATTCGTCACATGTATCCCTATTCCAAGATGAGTTCCCCTCTGCCTTGTTTATTTAACATGACTACACAAAAATAACCACAGATATAAGAGTGAAGCACACACCACAAATGAGTGTTCCGTGTGTGGATCCCAAACCAAGCTTTCAACATCAGTTGGGACAGACCACTTAAAACCGGTGTGTGAAGGTATTCTCCCATCCTTCTGCACCACATAACAATAGTGAATAAATGAAGTTTAGAAATCTTTCTGGCAGAGTATACACTGTTAAACTCTTGACCTCTCAAGTCACTCGTTTTTCAAACAAACGAGACATTTTAGTAGGTTCTGCAAAAGCTTTACATGTATGTGCATATATGAGTTCATAATGAATGAGATAACAAGCAAGTAAACATCACTATTACCATAACCACTGAATGATCAAAAGATCCGCTAAGAAGAACTTGTGGCACACGATGATTCCATGCAATGGCTTGAACCTGTAAGAGAGACATCAGTAGGAAGGTGGCAACAAAATTAATAAACATATTGTATTTCTCTGCAGCGAACCAAAACTTGCAATAAACAACCATTAGAATTCTGGAAATTCATTTATCGGTAATACAAGACCGCCATATGTGTCAATTTTTCTATCCAGTTTAATTTGTGGATCAATGCCATGCAAGAAAGCTTCCCAAACCTCACAAAATGTCCCCTACAATGTGCATGTTTTGACTACCAAAATTAGTTTAGTGGTCAAACATGAAATTTTTTTTGCCAAAAACCACACTAAAGAGTCTTCTAAAACTAAGCGAAAGGAATGGTTTCTCAAAAACAGAACTAAAAGGCTGAGGTAATGATGGCACGAGGAAGTCAGGAATCTGGTCCTAAATGCTTGTTTGTATGTCAGTTTTTCATTCTGAGCCTACAAAGTATATCCAGCAAAACCAGGTCTAACTCACTTAATTGATGGGCCTGCAATTAAATGAGTTGGAACTGAGCCCATTTTTTTATATGAAAGGCTGGCAATCATCTCAAGGGAGATGACCACATGTCGTAGATAGACAGCACCTCGGATATCATTAAAACTCATATCTATATAATGACCCTTAATCGTCTGATATATGTATGGTTAACATCACCTCAATGTACCCAAAAATTAAGCTTTCGAGTTGGTATTTACTTCACTTATTGTTTGAAGGTTTTCTTTTTCTTTTTTCTTTTGTGTTGACGGAAGGGGATAATAAACAATTGTATTTGTATGTATCATACAAATATAACCTCAAGATAAAATAAAATGGGTGATGGTAAGGCATAATTCTTGCCTTGTCCGTGTGGTGCTCCATGGTGATATCGCATTTCCCTGTAGCCACATCCCAAATCTTAACTAGTTTGTCAGCACTTGCACTGGCTAGTATATTCCTGCAATTGAAGGAAAAAAAAAACTTTAAATTTAGTATAAACATTACACTGAAACAAATATAACACAAACCAAAGACAGTTTTTCAGACCTGTACTCCTTGTTCCATGCTAGACCAAGTACTGAATCGGTGTGACTGTCTTTTTTGTATTTGATTGATGTCTAACACAAAGCAAGCATGTTTACAGAATTGGTAAAAGAAGTGACAAGAAGATAAAGCTATTTTGCGCCAAAATTAAGAAGTGGGAAGAACGTAAATTTTTCAAGTTAAAATTCACAATAAATCATACATATGGTTAGCCAATAGGTGAAGATGGCAATAGTTACAAAGGGTTTACAAACAACAACAAATAGTGTTCAAACAATTGGATAGAAGTTTACCTTTGTTCTTTTTCCCCATCAAAACATTTGCAATGCTACCCAAGTAAATGCAATTTAAGGATTAAAAGAAGTATGTGATGAAATTTATGAACACATTCCTCTCATTAGTACATAATACTAGTAAGTTATATCATAACCTTACAAGTAGTTTGCACTGCGAGAAGACTTGTTAGTTTCAATCACAAGATTTTAAGGGCACTAAGCTTAGAGAAATTTGGTATCTGACCTTCTTTCCCTTTTTCTTCTTCTCAGCAATGCCGCCTAATACCATAAAGGGTTGGACTTCATCAATCTGAGAACAGTGAAAATCATAGGATATTATGCTTGAACATACCTATCAATAGATTCATCAACCTAAGTACATGTCCATAAGCCACATACAATGTCAAGGTCCCATATTTCGATGGAAGGTTCCATTGAACCAACAGCTATAAAGTTCCCTGTCAACATGCAAAAAGCATTTAATAAGGGGATAATGACTAAAAAGTAAAAGCAACTGCAGCAAGTAAAAAAATAACTCAGCTTTTAAATAAACATAAATTGTTAGCAAGGACAATAATCCAAGATGATGCAGCAAAGTAACACATCTATACAACGAAAGGCCAAAAAATCTATGATAATCAATCACAATGCACTTCATATACAACCAAAAGACCACAACCATAGTGGTACACTCCTTCAAGACCACTAATAGATTTCTTACCTTCGATATCATTTTCCAAAGTAACTTACAAAGTCAAGGATAAAATAAAGATTTTCCTGAAACAAATTTGTTCTAATAAAGCTATATAACACAAAAAGGTCACTTGGAAGTAAAAGGCAAGCACATACACACGTCAAGTTTCAAACAAAAAATTGCATAAACGTCACACCTTTCTCTCCACCTTTAAGTGGACAATCAAGCCATGCTGTGCACAGGGGAAATGCTGGAATAATAATATCATGATGGACATACATGTTAGAATCACCATCATCTGAATCCTCAAATATCCAAACCTGCTTGTACACATTGGGCTTATCACTGAGTGGCAGATGAATGTAAGAAATATATATATATATATATATATATATATATATATATATAGAGAGAGAGAGAGAGAGAGAGAAGAGGAGGAGGAGGAAGAAGAAGAAAACATGCATTCTCAAAATAACTATACATGCCTCGAGATGACTGACATCATCCTCATTGCGTGCACAAACTATGACTGAATCCATTGGTTTAATGGCCATGTCCTCGAGTTCTTCAGAGTCATTATCCTGTCGAAAAAGAAATGTTATTTTAGCATCACAAGGCAAATAAGTAGATAAATTCAAACTACAATATAAGCAAGTGGTTGAACTCGCATCCTTATCCTTTAGATATGGATCCATGTCGTTACTTGGGTAGTAAAGGTCCCCAAGCCCCTTGCCAAATAGCTCGATGCCTGAGGTCAACCAAGAAAAGATGCATCCTTAGTTATACATCTTATTTTTTATGGAAAAAAAAAATGATCAAAATACAATTATTTGCAAAAAAAATAATGCAAACGATAAAAATTTAAAGATTCAAATAATGCTTCAAGGTCAAGCCTGATCCGCTGGTAGACAGTCAGCATCAAAGTAATATAACACCCCCAATTTAACTAACATAATAAGTAACCCAAAAATGTACTCGTGCAGATAGAAATACCGTCATCTTCTTCATCATAATGTTCCATGTCAAGTTCCCTCAAACTATCAGTTATGTCCTGGAAATTGGTTCCTGAAGTTGTTTTCTTGGAAGTCTGCCTAAGTACATCTGCTGTAGCTAGTGCATTGGCAACTTCATTGGCTTGCTTGGCAGCATCAACATCCATTTCTTCATCATCTCCCTCGCTGTCACTATTTCCACTGCATAAAGCAAAAGAGCATCAATGACTGAAAATTCAGCTAAACCAGAATATGCATGAATGTCAATTCTTTTAATCCAATCAATTAGATTTTTCTTCCCTAGATTATGACAATCTCCTTCACATATATTCAAAATCAAAATAATGGTATTAAAACACATCTATATGTATCCATGATGGTACGAGAGATGCACAAAAACCATTGAGGTTTTAGTAGCCAAATATTTATTAGTAACTAATATGGAGATTTTTCACTTGGAAGCCCAACAGTAGCTAATTGGCTGTTCAAACCAAATACATGCTGCACCTCTTGGATCAAATATCAACAATTGAGGAGCGAAGTATCTTAATATAAAGAAGAGCTCTGGCCCAAGAGCAATTTTACAATAAAAAGGTCCTTCCTTCAGAATTCGGCCCCAGAGTTATTTGGTTATGTTTCTCTTATTTCAATCCCACTGTTGTGGTTTTAACATCTGCAATTAATTAAAGGTTGGGTAGTATCAAAGAATCACTCCTGCTTACTGTATTCTTCTCTTCTCGCAAAATTTTCCTAAATGAAAAATAAATAAATAAATGCTGAGATGCTACATAGAAACATCAGAACCCAGATATCCAGATTACATCAACATATAAAATAAATAAAGAAACAGATGGCAGATGATTTCTATCATGGGTATATGCAAAACAGGAAAAAAAAAAAAAAACAATAACAACAACAGTGACACTCGTGACTTGTCGACCCATAAGGCCATAATGTCATACAGAGACTATATAAATCAGCAGCAGGAAAAGTATTTAATCAAATGAAAGAAGATGAATAATATGGAATTTTCTTATTTACTGTGTCTCCAGAGCACCGCTCTTTATAATTTCTTCAATTTCGTCCTTTGAAGGTGGTTCGGCCACTGCAGGGACGGGCTTTGAGACCCCTTTGGGGACCCAAGAAACAGCTGCTATCATTCTTCACACTAGAGCTTGTATCCACAGACAATGAAAGTTGGGGGACCTTCACAGGCGACGGCAAGATGTTGCGCTGCTGCTTCTACAGGTCTCTTTATTTTTGCGGCAACGGCTGAAGAAGAAGGTTCAACGAAGCCCTTTCTCCAAAAGTTATTTATAGGAACTTTGTTGAAGTTGTAACTCACACGGGCTCGGGTTAGAGTTTTAACCCAACGACACATGGAACGCCCTCCCCAAAACCCGACCCAAACGAACTTTTTTTTGAACTAGTAATAATAATTTAATGACGGTTTAGATCAATGATGTTGATGTTTTTTCCCCTTGGAAAGGAGAAACTTAACTCTATCACAAGCCCAAAAACTATGAGCGGAGATTTTCTGTCCCACTTTTATATACTACTTTTTTGTTCTCTCTCACAAAAGTACACCTTAAAAATTTAAATATGAATATTTATTAAAATGTGAGATTTTCAAGGTGGACTTTTGTGAGAGGGAATAGAAAAGTGGTACATACAAGTGGAACAAAAGATCTCCACTCAAAAACTATTCCCTGAAAAGTAATAATATAAAAAAATGATACTCCCTCCGTCCCAATTTATGTGCATACATTGACCAAACACGCAGTCTAGGAAATACAATGATTACTTTGATTTTCTTATATTTTTAAGTTTGTGTTCCAATTTTACCCTTCTAAAGGAAATGGTCATTCTCCAAATTCTTTGATAAAAGGAGTATAATAAGAAATTCATTTTAATTTTTAATTTCAAAAATCGAAGTGATCACATATTTTGGTACATCTCATAATAGAAAGGTGATCGCATAAATTGTGATGGAGGGAGTAATTGTACTGTCCCTTCATCCCATTTTAAGCTTCCCGTTACTAAATGCCATGTAAAAACACGTTACTTAATTGCCAAGTTAGGATAGTAAAAAATAATAAATAAATAAACAAAATGATCGATGGAGGAAGAGGAGGGAACTGACGTTCAGACTTCCAACCTTTGTCATCTTGACCGACCATGGCTATCTCTTTCAATCTCTCATTCTAGTCTAGCCTCCGACCATAATCATCTTCTTCGGTCTCAATCATCTTTATTTCTCTCTCCATCCCTCTGTACAATTTTCTTTGATCATTTGCTGCATACACTGGCAACTCTAGTCATATGAAATGGGTTCGACGTCTTGCCCACCAACTGTCTTCAGCTCATTTGCTCATTCTTCTCTCTCTCTCTTTCTCATATTTTCTCTTTCTATATTTGTCTTCTGCTTTTTCCAACTCCATGGTGATTTTCCAGGACTAAAAGGTGAACAATGCCTAATTCTCTACCTTTATTATTTTTTTTTTAACTTTCATTGTGTTTTTCGGGTTTTCACAGTGTTTTTATTATTATTTTCACTGTACTTTTTGTGTGTGTGTTTTCACTAGGTTTTTTTGTTTTTGTTTTTCCCTATCTTACAATAAATGGAGGTCACAGAGATGTAGAGAGAGAGAAAGATATAGATTCAATGGAGTCTGTTTGGGGTTCTACGATTTCTAGGTTTTTTTAGGATACTCGTTGACATTTGACAAATCTCCGGCGAAAAGACTTGAGCTGTCGCTGAGAAAGAAAATAATGGTGGTGTCGTGAGGTGAGTTCATGGCAGAGAAGGCAGTAAAACTACATTATTTGTTGCAAAAAGAAAAACATTAGAGTTTTGTAATGCAGAGAAAATGTTTCAGTGGGAAGAAGTTGGATTGAAGATGAGCTTGCCGGAAATGGCGGTGACGGAAGAGGTAGGTATAGGTCCTAATTGAAGATAAGATATGTGATTATTTTCTTATTCAAATTTTTTTAAAGTGTAAATTTGTAGATGTTGCAGTGCCGTGTGTATTGCCACGTCAAATGGGAAAATGAAAAAGGGGAAATAGAACGGTATCCATAGCACCACTCATAATAATATGTCACTTACTAGACCTACATGACAAATATGGTGAATTAGCTAAAAGAATTGTGCATCATCGCTATTTGACTATAATAGATTCCCACTATATTCCATAATTTCACTATTTATGTGATACATTGCAAAAACAAGGAGTAATAATAAAAAACTTATATACATTTTGCTAAGTTGAGATTAGAAAAATAATGGTTTTTGATAGGTTTGTATTCAATATAAAATATTCCCTCCTCCCACAAATATAGGCCAAAGTGGTCAAGGCACGCATTTTGAGGAAGCGGATTAAATATTGATTTGGTCATATTTTTCCATTTTTTTTTAAATACTATTCTAGTCTTATAGTAGTAGGGGATTTTAAAAAAAAAATTAAAAAACTATGGCCAAATCAATATTTAATCAGCTTCCTCAAAATGCGTGCCTTGACCACTTTGGCCTATATTTGTGGGACAGAGGGAGTACTAAACTAGATTACCTTATCTTTACCTAATCCTAACTAGTACTATAAGACAAGTTAAAAGTTAACCTAGTCCTATTTAGTTCTAATTGGGATTATAAGACAAGTTAAGTAAGTTTATCTAAATTCGACATCAATTATATAGAAGTTTGATTGAATTTGTTTTAAAATAAATGAGCGAAATTCATATTTTATTTTTGAATTTATTAATTTATTATCGACGTAAAAAAAAAAATATATTATTTGATTTGATAACTCGATAAACTTATTAATATTTTAATCAAAATATTTAAAATTGGTTTAATAGAAAAATTTCTTAAGATTAATTTTAAGATAAATGAGTGAACTTCAAACAATAATTTAGAACTTGTTTCAATCTAAAACCCTAGCAATCTTGTTATTTAACTTGACCCGACTTGTCAAATTGGTTCGGAAAACAACATCTAGGGCTCGTTTGGTTGAATTGAGAATTTGTTCATTGATAAACAAATTTACAATCGTGCAATTTACTAATTTACTCAACACTTCCCCCGACACAAGTGGAGACGAAAAGCTCTGGTGATGAGAGACTTCCCTCTTCCGCTCTGTTTCCTTTCTGTTACTTCTCTCTCTTCTCTCTTCCAAGAACCATGAGATTCTTCCTGTTCAAGCCCAACTTCTGAAACGAGTTATTGCATGGAAGGAAAGAAATGCTCCTAAAATCTGCAACTTAAAGTTCTAAGATAGCCAGGAGGTTGCCAAATCCAAGTTCTGGTATTTACTTTCTTTAACCTTAAAGTTTCGTTTGGTGGATGAGAAAATGTAAGAAAGGGAAGCAAACTGTGTGATTTAATTAGCTAGCAATGTGTTTGGTATAAGAAGTTTTTTGTTGGGTGTCGATGAATTCTAGAATTTGTCTTCCTATATTTGATCTTAGCAATTTCTTCGCCATCCATATGTAGATTTTAGCCTTATTTTAATTGCTATTGTTTTGGGTTGTTTTAATTGCCTTTGGGTTGAAACCCCTTTCATGTGCATTAAAGCTTTAAGGCTAAGACGGTAAGACCCATTTGCATCCAAACTATTTGATAAAATTCTGAAACAAAAACTGTTTACCTAGGAGTGTTGCTCTCTCTCTCTCTCTCTCTCTCTCTCACACACACACACACACGAGCTTATACGAAATTCTGTGGAAATTTTTGTGTACTGTGCCGTCCATTTGATGAAGCCTAACCAGTGAAACTTTACAGCGGAAACCAGTATGTTTGCCACTGCTGTCAGGTATTTTGCAAAAAAACCAAAGCCGAAATTGAAGCCAATAGAGCTTAAAACCCCACCAGAGCAAACACAAACCATCACTAGAGTTATCTTTGACATTGTGAAGGAACACGGTCCTCTCACCATCGCAGACACCTGGGAACGCGTTCAGGTAGCTCACAATTGCTCTCTCACTTTCTGTCATTCAATTTTGTTTTATGTAATTGGTCTCTTATTTCATATTTTTCTGCAGTTTTCTTGTTGTTCTGCCTCTTGAGTGTTTTTTTTTTTTTTTTGAGGTTTACAATTGCTATAACTAGAGTAATTAAAATGACTGGAATTAATATATGAGGAAAAGAATAGGAAAAACTGAGGAAGAGAATCAAGAAATGATCCATTTTGCAGTAGTTTCAATAGCATGCAAACACATACACTTGGAGAGTCTTCATTCAAGGTTGAAATGACCACAACATACAAGCCACTGGGGAACGGATTAGGATTAGGCTAGGTTAAAGGGTCAAATCTCCTCCAATGTAACCAGGAAGTGACCTCAACATACCGAGTGAACCTCTGCCTCATCAGAAAAAGGTCGTGTTTAGCATCTCATTTAGGTATGAGTATAGTTATGTGCAAGTTGTGTGATTGTTTTGTGGAGAGCTATTAATTTACTGGATTGTAGACTTGTGGCAACATCTGCACTGATACTTATTAGGAGAATATATGCTCTGAACAACCATAGCACCCTTCTAGTGCTTCGTTGGATTAATGATTTGATAGTTGAGTTGAGCCTGCTTAAGGGTGCATATAATCCTTAGAAACACAAAGTAGGCATTGGAGTTGGTTCTTGGAAAGTGCATTAGTTGTGATTGCATTTTCATTTTTGTAAACTCACCCATCTAATGACTATTTTGCATATTTCCTTGTACGTTTATTGTAAGACTTGAATTTTTATGGTGTATGTGTTTCACTGACTGAACTATCTTAAACATTATCAGGAAGTTGGTTTGAGAGGATTGACGAGCAAAAGGCATATGAAAATAGTGCTGCGATGGATGAGGGAGAGGCAGAAGCTTAGACTTCTATGCAACCATGTAGGGCCTCACAAGCAATTTCTGTATACAACCTGGTTTACAAAACCCAGCATCAATCAGGCGAATAGGACAATAAATGATACTTCACGACCAAAGTTCCCTTGAAATCTATGAATTCCTTACCAGGAAACTTGCCCATTTCCTCTGCAGGGTGATCTTCCTGCAATCCGTTTTTTACCCCCTTTTGGTGACTTTTGATGGTTGTACCTTTTGGAATGATATTATTTCTTGAAAGCAAAATCTATAGAAAGAAACGGCTGTGGAGTACCCTTTTTTATTTTGTTTCGTTTTTGTTTTTGGACAAATGACTGTTGACAAGAGGATACAATTTGATGGATCTTCAAAACAGAATTAACCATGGCATATTTCTGATTTTCTATGTGCTTTATAAAGATACATCCACACTAGTGTTGTGACATACTCACTCTCTGTGTGCGCGCGCGCATGCACATGCACATGCAAATAAGTGATGAAAATTGTATTATAGTGAAACAAACGGTAAAATATTTGAATGATAGTTTAAGGAACTAAAATAAGATTCAGGAATTGCATTAGCTATATCAAAAGTTGGACACAATTCTCTGCCAACTTTATAAGATAGGTTAAATCCCATTAACTACTAGCAAAGATATACCATTCATGAATACCAAATGAAGTTACATAGTACCCATAGAATTGACAACTTGGAATACAGAAGAACAAATAGCCCAATTGATAAAAGTATTGCACCACCAACCAGGTGCTCACACATCCCAATCTAGCTTACCTACCTACCAAAGATAATATTGAAAATAGAATGAACTAAGGGGGCGTTTGGTTGCCTGTAATGTAATGTAATTTAATTGACTGTAAAGTAGATTACAGTGTAATTTGATTACATTGGTAATTTAAATTACATTCCAAATTACATCTCACTTGTTTGGATGAGTAGGGAATGTGAAGTCAGATTACATTACATTACCCAGAAATGCGTTTGGATAGCCATGTAATTTAATTGACTGTAAAGTAGATTACATTACATTACCCAAAATAACACTACATTACCCAGAAATGCGTTTGGTAGCCATGTAATTTAATTGACTGTAAAGTAGATTACATTACATTACTCAGAATACATTGGTTGAAGTCTGCAATCCATTTTACAGCATTTCTTCATGATAGATTACACCCGTAAAGTGGATTACATCCGCTCCATAACGCGCCAAACATGATTTAAGCTATGTAATGTAATCTCAGATTACATTACATAGCACTTTACACCCAACCAAACGCCCCCTAAATCTAGCAGTAGTAGTACAATATAACAAGGCCATAGAACCCACATCCGTGCACTGGGCATAGATTCACCAATGTTATTATTTCTTTCATCAATTTCGGGGATATTCGCATTATCTGGTCTACCCTCGACATTGGATGACTAGTTCTTCTTGAGAAGACTTCTGGGGGAGAACTCCATTTTCACTAAAACTTTCAATCTGCTCCGCATGGATATCATTTTGAACATCTTCAGGAGCCACTGGATATATTGCAGGAGTCGGTCTATTTATTGTTCTTCCTCCTGTGATATACAAATAACAAAAGGGAGTTACAAGCCATACAATGCTCATAAAAATCCTAATTGACAGCTTGCAAGCATAACTAAGCTAAAAGAGATTTACAACAGAAAAGGTATAGCAAAATTTCGTAAAATAACAAGGAAGATGCATTTTGATCAATTATCACCTGAGCATGTCCTCTATTGGTAAGGTGTATGAACTTGCTCCAAATCTTCCCAGCTTGACTCTGATGAATCTAGCCATCTGTGCTGTATTTTGAATCTTTGATCAAAACAATGTGCAATTCACGAAAAAAGGAAAAGAGAAAAGAAGAAGAAGAATAATAATTTGCCTCTTCTCAACACAGGCCTGAACATTCAGTGTAAATGAAGATGGTTCTGACTATTGTTTTTAACAGTCTAAAGTGCTTTAAACTTCCATTAATCCACACAACTACATTTCCTTATGAGAACCTCTATTTCTCATGTCTTCATTATTACATTAACCAAAAATTTCCCCTCCCAAGTTGATGGCCGAACTGCATTTGTGAATCAGTCAACAGTGTTGATCAGATGTTAATAGTCCCTGCTTTTTGCAATAAACCTTTGAGTGGCGGAACAGGAGTAAAGTCTAGGGGAGGCCAAGCCCCTTACCAACCTTTCCCCATCATATATATATATATATATATATATATATATATATATATATATATATATTAAGGAAAGTCAAAAAGTTAGAGGGGGCCATGGCCCCCCTTGGTTATGCATTGGTTCCGCCCCTGAACCTTTCTAATATATGTTATCCAAATCGGTTGTTATAAATCTGTCCGTTACAACGTTTGAATCAGTTTTGCCAATGCTGATGTATACATTCACCTTTCAACCTTAACAGCCTGTTTGGTATGAGGGAAGTGTGAGAGGAGGGAAAAGGGGAGGGAGACTTGTTTGGTATGAGAAGGGGGGAAAAGGGAGAGGGAAAAGGGGAGGAAAAAGGGCCACTTTTCCATCCGCCCAAAGTTGGGCGGAAAAGTGGAGGGAAACTCATTTTATGGGGTGAAATGACTTTTTTGCCCTTTTAACATTTTGAAAACCTACAATTGTCCCCCTTTCTTCTCCAAGCAAGCACCTATACATATATGCCCACACCCATTGTTTTATATATATATACACACACACGTGCGCGCACACATGTGAAGGCTTCCAAATTATTTTTAATATTTTTATAAATTATTAAAAGCATTTAAAATAAATTTGAATATGAGAGGATAAAATTGTAATTCAATACAATATATCGTTTCCCTCCCCCTTGTTTACCAAACACATGGAAGGAAGGAAACCACTTTTCCATCCATCATACCAAACACACAGGAAGGAAAAATGGTTTCCCTCCCCTGAGGAAGGAAAGCCCATCCCTCATATTTTTCCTCCTTCCACTTTTCCATCCCTCCTACCAAACGGAGAGCATAATAGATGAAAATCTGGAATCAATTCTGGCAAATGTGCTGCTCAAGTCCAGGGAGCATTGGGGAACTCCCAAGGAAAGACCTGCAGGCAGGAGAAGTAAGGAAGTCAAAATCAATCATGGCACATGAAAAGGTGACCTAATCGACCTAAAAGGCTTAATACATACCCAACGAATTAGCTTTGTTGCTTATCGACATATAAGATCAAATAAGATGATTTATAGTGCTCCCAAGCATTCATGATATTTGGTTCTAGGGACATTTATGAAATTTCCACAAAGAAACATTCAAGTAAAAATAAGATTGGTTTTTAATTATTATTATTATTTTTTTATAAGTAAACAATAAGATTGTCGGAAAACATTGAGGGCTCATTTGGTTGTCCCATAGAAATTGAATGGGTCCATTTACATTTTAGATAACATTGAAGGTAGAAATTCATCATCTGAAATGGGGCCACTTAAAAAAGATGGAGCAAGGATCATAATGGATGATATAGGATCATTTTGAGAAATTCATGAAATGCCTCTATTTTAGATTTTTTTTTTTTTTACTGATATCCGTGACAATTGCAACCATCTCTTGAATTTCCCCATTCACCATGATAGATTTATTCACAAAATTATATTAAAACATAATATAATGATTCGATCTCTGTAGGTCATTCAAATAGGCCCTAAAGTAGCTTATAAAAAAAAAAAAAAAAAGGCCCTAAGGTTATTTGAAAAATTCTATAAAAACATAGTGTACATTGCAGCATCAAAAGTAACTTAAATTTTCATTTTTATTCAATGAACTGTTAGCTTTACTAATAGAGTAGATTGCTGCTGTATTTTGTTTTAAAAATCAGGAGGAGGAATCTAAATAATCCAATGAAAAATTACAACACAGGACTATCACTAAATATTAGATTGTATGCCAAACAAAATGACAGAGAAAGCATAATAATATTAACACTACAGCATAAATTACCTGATTGAAATTGGTATTGAAGCATTCAACCATAGCAGTGACATCTTGAGCTTAATCTTTAGCCCAAAAAAATGCAATTGCGTGGATGGTCTGACCTTCTAGGCCATTCTATTTTCTACCTGGTCAGAACTCATCCGGATGCGATCAGCACAAATAAGTCCATCTTTTCCTGGAAGACGCAACTGATTCCCAGCTGGCCACTACAGTAGATGATTAGAATTCAGTGGCAAGTGTAATTGTGAACCAATTGGACAAACAGCCAGGCTATAACCAAGCCTCACGTGAATAGAAAAGAATTTTAATTGGCCAGTATTACTCGTTCAATAAATTGGAATCCCTGCTTCAATCACCAGAAATTACCACAGGAGCACACCCCATCACGAAAATGGTGGAATCTCATATTATCCCTGACAATTATCTCCCTACCTGTGATTTGAGATGCACCACACATAACAGAGTGGCAGTCCCCACATATTCTAAGGTTCTTCACAATCCTAATGGTGCAACCAGCATTTGTACTGAGCAACCCAAATGCCAAAGCTAACTTCTCACTATGAGTCATTAGTATCTGCTTCTTCTCTTGATCACTCAGATCATAAGATACAGACCTTAGATTTGGCTGGTACCCATGTAACTTTAACCTATCAAGAAGATCCTCCAATGCCTGCTTAATTTCACTGGACTTTGGATGGGACATATCTCCTGCAAAGAACTCATGTATTACTCCTTTCTTTCCTTCAACCAAGCTACATCCAGGGTTCTTCTTCAAACCCTTCATTCTAATCAACTTCCTAACTCTTGACACATCATCCCACCTTCCTGCTGACGCATATATGTTGGAAAGCAAGATGTAATTTCCAATACCATTAGGTTCTAGCTCAAATAGATGGTCAGCAACAATCTCAGCAATGTCAGGATTCCCATGGATACGACATGCTCCAAGCAGTGCTCCCCACACACCCCCATGGGGCTCCATTGGCATTGTTTTGACAAGCTTGAGCGCTTCTTCCAAGCATCCAGCTCGACCAAGAAGATCTACCATACAAGCATAGTGATCTGCTGATGGTGGAACACCATAACATTCCTCCATGGTCGCAAATAACTGCCGACCTTGTTCTAACATACCTGCATGGCTGCATGCCATAAGCACTCCTACAAATGTAACCCTGTTTGGTTTTGTATCCGTTTCTAACATCTCGTGAAACAATCGCATTGCTGCATCAGCACAACCATGCATTGCAAACCCCACAATCATTGAACTATAAGAATATACATTCTTCTCACTCATTCCCTCAAAAACCTTGTATGCATCCTCCACACTCCCACACTTTGAGTACATATCTATCAATGCAGATCCTACAACAACATTTTTGGTAGGTCCAAGTCCAGACTTCTCTGCAATATCCCGAACCCAATTAGCATACTTAGCCGCACCCAATTGGGCACATGCTGAAATGACCCCAACCAACGTAACTTCATCCGTTTCAACATCCTCATCCTGCATTCGCTCAAAAAATTCCACCGCCTCCTTTGGCCTAGCATTTTGTGCATAACCCGTGACCATTGCTGTCCATGCCACCATATCCTTCACAGGTAACTCATCAAACAACCCAGCCGCAGCCTCCATATCTCCAATCTTCGCATACGCAACAATCAACGAGGTCCAAGAAATCACGTCTCTCTCGGGCATTTCATCAAACACACGATGCCCACAGTCCAAAACCCCACATTTCACATACATCTCAATCAGGGTATTCCCAACATACAGATCATTAGTAAACCCACCGATCAAAATCGCTTGGGCATGTATCTGTCTACCCAAATTCACATCAAGAGCAGCAGAGCAAGCCTTGAGCAGAGCCGAGAACGTAAACGAAACTGGCCCAGTACCTTCTCTTCTCATACAATTATACAAAAGAACGGACTCAGCAAAGGGTCCTTGAAGAGAATACCCACGAATGAGAGCAGTCCAAATAAAAGGATTGGGCTGTGCGACCTGTTGAAAGAGAAGACGAGGGTAAGGGTCCATAGGGACATTGAATTTGGTGAGCATGCGAATGAGCTTAGTGAGAACGAAGCAGCATTGATCGAGGCCCTTGCGGAAAACGTGGGCGTGAATTTGTTTAATCTGGATGACGTTGTTGCAGCCATGGAGAAGAGAGACAAGTCGCGATTCTAAGAGTTTTCGCTCTTGAAGTTGAGAGAAGGGAATGAAGGGTTGTGAGTTTTGTTGTGATTCCTGTTGTTGAACGTAGTGTTTGTGGGAGAAGATTGGAGACCTGGTTGTACAGACCTTGCGAGACAGAGCAGCCATTACACAACTGAAGGCTTTATTTTTGGTGCCTTCAGAGGACGCAGAGTGAGAACGTAGAATCTACATATTTGTGTTAAATCTAATTGTTCTCACCCAAAGAAGGTAGAAGCAGAGCTTTCATGTTACGTGCTTAATTACGTGAGAGGGTTGAGGTTTTTATTTTATTATATTTTTACAGATATCCGGACAGCTTGCGCCGACCAAATTAAATCTTGTAGCTCCAACAAAGTTTCCAAAATAAAGCTTGTGCCTTGCAGTTCGTTGCCTCAAATATTAGTAGCTAGTGGGATTTAAACACGAGACTAAAAAATTTGGTAAGTCTTTAGCACTGCTTGCTCCACCGCTAAATTACTCACTCGGGATTGTAGAGGTATTGTATGATGGTGAATTTTGATTTTTGAAGCAAGAAAAATTTTCTTTCTGAAAATTGGAATGAAAAATTGCTACATGAACCAAATCTCCCACCAAAATTTTTAGATTTTTCTTTTATTAATTGCTTGGTAAAAAAAAAAATTATAATTATTAACAATATATAAACATGCATTATATTATTATTCTGGAAGTACACGAGTAGTGTGTTCATAATAAACAGTCTCTAATGATAGTTGGCATATTATAATTGGTAACTGTACGCCAACTGAACATAACTGTAGAGGGTACGTATGGACCCCATATATTCTTAATTAAAGACCCATAATAAGAAAAATTATCTTAAATACAGTACACAACACCCTGATCACTATTCAACATTATCACATCTCAATATATTGCTCAGCTCCTCCAGCTTCTTCATCCTTAATCTTTCACTCTCCGTCAGCAACTGTTAACATCATAAATAAAACAATTAAAAAAAAAAAAAGGATGAGAGGAAAATATAAACTTAAAACTGTTTGATGGGTGAGAAAATGGAGGAAAACAATTAAAAACAAGGAAAATAAAATTTATTAGCTTGATTCCAATTTCACCTCCATTAATGTGGTAACCAGTTGAGCTTTTTCCCTGCTCTTTTCATTGAAAGCCTCCAGTGCTTCTTTATATTCTCTCTCCTGTTTCCAATTAGACCCCAAAGCTCTCAATTTGAAGTACAAATGAAGAAATAATTACATGGTTTGGTGAATTGCAAACTCTTCATTAAACAAAATTAATTAGAAAAATCTATGTAGTATCAATTATATATATATGAATTAAAATAGCGATGGACCAAGGGATGGGAGTTAATTACCTTCTTCTGGCAGCTCTGTCCTAATGGCTTTAGCTCTCGATTAACCATGTCAACCTTCTTACGTACCATAGCAACTTCCTTCCTTGTGGGATCTGATAGCACTTCCAGCTCCTAATCCATTGAATTAAGAAAATAATAAACATGAAAAAATATTGAGCTAGGCTGAACATTATATATATTGCATATAATTTTCTGTATAAATATTTCATTTTTGTGAATGGGTACAATTCAAGAGAATGACATTAATCATCATCACAAATCAAAGTGAATATTCAGACAATTCATGAATTTCAAGAAAATGATCCTACAACACTACTTATGATGAAGATTTTTAGTTTTTGAATGGTTTCATTCAAAATGCAAACTTGGTTCTTAAAATGGAATAAAGTCTTGGGTTTGAGTCTTTGAGACCTATTTGTAGTATGTTGTATATTATTGATTTTTTGATTATATATATATTTGATGTTCTAATATCCAAAATAAAATAACAAATCTTTGACTACTTGGAGAATATATAACTTTATCAAAAGATATACGGAGTATATTTTGTAAGAACCTTGCGTTGTAAATTTTTATATTAATATTGTAAAAGCAAATTTAGATGCATATGCGCACTTTAAGCTAAAGTAAGCAAAGAACACAAACTCTTGGATTGGAATCTTGAGATGAATCTTCCATTAAGTGAATAGGAATCCAAGGGCTTGTGTTATTTGCTGACTTTAGTTAAAATGCGCATATGCTCACTAGATCACTTCTATATATATATGAGATTAATTTGAACCTTAAACCTACCCCAAGTATTATATTGATCTTCTAATTCAATTTTGTTTCACTTTCATCCATTCAAACACATTCCCAAGCCAAGCCAATGCCACTAATTTAATTTAGAACAAGGTAAACTTGGGAATGAATCCATTGCCATTTCTTTTCTCCTTCAAAAGCTAATTAAAGAACCAATTAGCTAGTGCATTCAAGAGCTAAAGGAATCAAAATCAACTCATTTATGTGCAAGTGCTTTCCAAAGTGTTTTCTAAAAGTAAAAGTAAACACAAAAGGGAAGGCATATATAATCCCGAAGATGGAGCCTTTTTTCTTTTTGTTCCTATGTAAAGTAAGTTTCACATTCATAATTTGTCTGTCATCACAAATTGCAATAATTGTTAAATAAGTTAAAAAATAATTAAGTTTTTTTCTTTTGAACTTACTTCCCAAATTCTTGCCAAGCGCCTGGTTTCTTCTTCGGCGCGACCCAATTGAAGTTCAACCTTCTCTCTCACCTCCATCTTCTTCCTCTCGATCTCTTCTTCTCTAGCTTGAATTGTAGATATCGCCATTCTCGAAATCTCTTCCTCATCAATATTGTCATCTGTTGATAAACTCTCACTATGGCTAATATTTCCCTGGCTCTTCATTTTCAGCATCTTTAACAGTTGCTAGTCACCAACCTGCAGTACTATCCTTTTTATCTATATAATTGCATCTATGCTTCAATTCCACATAAACTCTTTTTATTTCTTTCTCATTTCCTCTCTTCTTTTGCTTTTGCTTCAAAGAACACTCTCTCTCTTTCTCTACAGTACCAACAACTTGCTTTCTTTTGACTACATTTCAGAAAAAGCAAGCTAGGGAGAAGAAATCCCAAGCATGTCTATATACCCCTTTAGAAATAAAAAAAGAAAAAGAAAAAAAAGCTTTGGAGAATTAGCTTTGTGGATGCAAGTTGCTTTGAAAAGCTAAAATCTTCATTCCACCTTTAGCTTATAACCAAACACTGACTAGATAAAGCACACTACAATCTATCCAAAATATTGAGGGCCCATTTGGATAAGTTTCTATTTTATGTTTTTTTATTTTTAAAAGTAAAAAGATGAAATTTTTTAATGCGAAAAAATTTGATAGTTACTTTAAAAAATTGAGCTAGTAATAAATTCTTACTTGCTCAACCTTTAAAAATAACTACCAAAATTTTGCACTATAGAAAATATAAAAAAATTTCAATTTTTTTTACTTTTAAAAATAGAAAAACATAAAGTAGTAGCTTATCCAAACGCGCCCTAAATTAGCGAGAGTAAATTAGCAGGAGGATTCCATGCATGCCATGATGCTACCGACTTTTTTCTCAAGGTTGTTGAGTTTGGTGCTTGCAATGTTGTGGGTGGTTAATTTATTGCATGTATAAATCAAAGTTATCTACCAAAGGGGTGCCCACAACACTTGCTTGAAGCACAAGAAAGATTTGTCACGTTATGTGACATTGCTACATGCGTGTGATTCGTGGCTTACTTTACGTGGACGACAAAACATTAGTTGTTAATTAGTCACCTCCATCCTCTAATGTACATGAAATGTGAAAATGATTTTTAAGGAAAAAGAGTTGTCATAGACTCTCTTTCAAAATTCTAAAAGCTAGCTAGATTAGATAGACTAATCTTTCAATGCTAATAACTAATTTTTAAGGAAACCAACTCATATTTGACTTGAAAAATTAAAAAGAAAAGATCGAAAACTAGCTATTTATCCTTAATTATGCCTTATTTTTTACACAGAACTGAATAGATTTATATAAAAAGTGAACTTACAGAGCATGATGAAATACTGATCAAATTTATCTTTAACTGACCAGGGTTTTATGTTTTTCAAATGGTCACATACATAACACGTGTATGCCAAAAAAGAACTATATTTAGTCTCTCTACTCTTTGAAACATGCAAATACTTATTCGGCGTATATTTCAAACATCAATTTTACTTTGAGATAGAAATGCACGTGTATCTTATTTTAAAGACCGAAAAATGAGTAAACATATATGTCCTCGGCGCAAATGTTAATAGGTCTATTATTTAACAATAACAATTTTATTTAGAAAAGTGCTATAATAAGTTATGTAAACTCAAAAAGAGGTATAAAAAGGGTAGTTGGAGCATTCACAGTGGGATGCTATATGAGTTGCCATTACTAAAATTTGGTAGTGACACTCAAATAATTTGTTTCAATAGGCCCGTGCCATTTATGTCATGTCACACTTTCTCATCAAATTAAAAATTGAAAAACGCCAAAATTATAGTATTAATGCATTGAAGGACAAAGGTGCTAAAATTTGGCGTTAGCGCCATTTGTGATACTAAATTTTAACTTTGGCACATCAAATGACATGAATGCATTAGAGGTGCTCTTAGTGTATATATATATATATATATATATATATATATATATATATATATATATATATGATTAATTGCACTTTTGTGTACCTTGTACTTTGGGGTATTTTTCAATGTGGTCCATATACTATATTTTTTCTCAATTTCATACCTATGCAATTTAAAATTTTTCAATGAAGGACATATTGGAAACGGAGATTAAGTAAGTAGACAAATTCTAACGTGAATTGGACGGTAGCCACGTGGATCCTAACTGACAAACAAGTTGAAGTTAAAGACTCTGTTCATTTAACTAGCTATCGATTTGAACGACATTTTTACCCGTTCGAATGGAACTTTTATCTTCAGCTTGTTTATAGACTGGTTAGGATTCATGAGGCTATCGCCTAATCTACATTAGTTTTCTGTCCGCTTACTTAACCACCCCTTCTCCAATTTGTCATTTATTTTTAAAAAAAAATTATGAGTAAGAAATTGAAAAAAAAATAAAGCATAGAGATCACATTAAAAAATACACAAAAGTATAGAGTACAAAAATAAAAAATGTAATTAATTTTAAAAATAATTTAAAAAAAAAAAAGAAAGAAAAAAAAGAAAGAGTGAATATTGGGCTAGCGGACTATCACGTGGGTCCTCACATTAAAGCAATTAGATATCGGGCTGCCGGACTGCATTAAAGCATCCATGCCGATTCGGTCGGCGGTCATCCCATTAAACAGCAATAAATAAATAAATAAATATTATCATTAATTGACGGCTCAGATTTAACCGAAACTTCTCTAGCAATGAGATCATATCACACCCACTATCCCACTTCCCCACGTATAATATATAATAAGTGCGCACTAATAAAGACTGAAAAAGGCATTATCAGCACCAGCAAATCAACCGTTCTTCTAAATTTTTTCATGAATTTCTGCATATATGTATACATACATATATATATCGATCGGTGAGTGCACTGAAGGGTTTCGTATGAATCGATCGTTCGATCATGGTGTTTCACTCTTCACTCCATGAGGTTTGAAATTTCTGAAGATCTCTCAGTTAATCTCTCTCTCAGCTCTTGGATTTTTACAACCCTTTTGTTATGTATTTGGTGATGATCTATATTTGCAACCCTTGTTAAGGTTAGGGTTTCTGTTTTGGATTATTATCAGTTGTTCCTACTGTTCTTGAATGTTTCAGTGGGTGTGGTTTTAGGGTTAGGGTTTTCTTTTTATATAGGTTCTTCGAGTACTTGAACTTGGGCTTTTGAAGTACCTAGATGAAGTTTTAGTTGTTAATTCTTGAAGTCAAACTCAGTTGGGTAGAATTGAAGCTTTTTAACTATCACAGTCTGAATCTCAAAGTCATTTGGATCGAATTGAAACTTTTCACTGATACAGTGTTGGTACAAACAAAAAAGGATATTTACAGTTTCTGTACCCCGTTAAATAATTCACAGTTTTGGTAGTACTTTATTTTGGGGGTTTGATTCAAGATGCAACCTCGAAGGCATGACGATGTGATGACCCAATCTTCGACTCCAAAGTTACGAAATCCCAGATTGGAATTGGGTCCTGACCCATATTTGATTTCTCGCGGTGAGGAGCAGTCTATGCGTTCTCGAAGGAGTTCGAGTCCTTCTAGGCTAGATGGGTCGCAACGGATTGGGAGTGGGGATCGAAGGAGGGTGTCGACTGAAAGAAGGGACTATGATTGGCAACTGGGTGGTGGTAGGAGCGATCGTGTACGTTCAATCTCACCAACATATGGGCAGGCGCGAAAGAGGCCTCAGTTTGATGAGGGTAAGAGGCCTCAATTTGATGAGGGGGCTATGCGCACAAATAGGAGTTCTCCACCATTGGAATTGAGGCGGAGATATCAATTATCTGAGTCCGTGGATTTTAATTCCGAAGCAAACCCATTTCCTAGTTTTAAGAATGTCCATGGTTATGATCATAGTAGTTCTAGAATTAGTAAGGATAAGGATTTTGATGGAAATAGGTTGTCAGCTTCTGATGGTCATGGGATGTTGGTTCAGAAGTCGATGGCAATGGAAGAGGGTGAAATCCGAGGATTGTTTAGGTTGCCTCAAGAGCTTGGACCCACGCCAAATTACAAAGAAACTGGTGAAGACTTATCATCAATGCAAGGGAATTTCAGAATAGGCCGGTTTGAGGATGAAAGGCTTCAGTATCGGAACCCTAATAAATTATCAGGTACAGAATCTTACAGAGAAGGAGAGAAACCAGTGTTTTATTTGAGGGAAGTATCTTACCCCACGGCGCCAGCATCTCAGTTCAAGGATTTTGCAGGCACCTCTTCTGGTATTTCAAGGTGTGATGTCCCTGCTACTTACAGGGATGCTCAGCCTTTGTCTTCTGATGAATTTCCTAGGAACAGTGGAAAACCCTTAGAACCTTTGGGCTTTCATGGATACAGCCAAAGGCCACTTCTCGACTCTACAAGAGACCCTGATGCAGAACCCAGGGATCTGACTTGCTACCGGCGGGATGCACGTAGTCCTGCCAAGATTGAGCGTCGGGATTATCTTTATCCCAAAATTGAGGGAAGAGAGAGTGATGATATTGGTTACCCATCTGATGAGATATACAGAAAGATGCCTTCACATGCTCGAATGGACTATGATCCTAGAGATATGCCTCCACATGCAGTAGAATATGATCATATAGATATGCCTCCACATGCTCGAGTAGACTATGATCACAGAGAGATACCTCCACATGCTCGAATAGACCATCACCATAAAGATTTGTTAAAACCAATCATTATTGACTTTGTCGCTGACAGTATTGATGATGCAGAAGGTTCCCACAGAAATCTGAGGAAGAACATTTTATGGGACCATTCTTCTTTACAAGAGCAGACAGTTTCTAACTACCCTGATATGAGTAGAACATCATACGCATCAAAACAAGTAGGGGATTATGTCGGTTCTGGAAATACTCATGTTGAATTTGGAAGGAAAATGTTACGAGATAGTGAAATATCTCGCTTAAATGTAACACGGGTTAATGAATCGTCGCATTTGCGAGCAGATTATGGCTTTGGGAGAGATGCAGGTCCAGGATCTCAGAAAGAAGGATTGAAGGGCTCATCTGTATCTGAATATGATCTGGAAAGGAATAGACTTGCTGTAAGAAGGCAGAGAATGGAGGCAGAGGAGCTTGGCATCTATGATCCATCTTATAGGATGCTCAAAAGAAAGCACAGTGTGGATGAAGAAACAAGCAGATATAATTCTAGAAATATTGTATCAAGTAAATGGAACACACATAGTGGAACTCGGGATCTGAATGAAGGCAGTGAAGAGTGGATTGATGAAGATATGAGTGGTTTATATTCATCTAGAACTATTCGCTTTGACCACCACCAATATAGAAAGGCTGATAGGATGTTTGATGGGAGAGACCATCATAGAGATTTTTCATATGATGATTGGTTGGCATCTCAGGATCCATTTGAACGAGTGCAAGGACGTTTGAGCGAAACCTATAAATCTGGTCGTAGGTATATAAAGGGTCATCCAGGACCTGGTTCTATAAACTGGTTTAACTCATACCATCTTAATAGAAGAAGTGATTTTCATAAACCGCACAAAGTTTGGAAAAGAAGTACAGATAATCATCACGTGGATGTACATGCGGATGATTTTGACACATCAGAAGATTGGTTGATTACTGCGAAGCCGGAGCCGCCTGAGGATACTGAGGAGTTTAAGCAACTGGTACATATAGCTTTCTTAAAGTTTTCTAAAAAGTTGAATGAGAACCCAGCCGTTCGCAGAAGATACACGGAGGAAGGAAACGCTGGTAGTTTGTTCTGCATCGTTTGTGGCAGAAGGTGAGTACCCAATGCCTAACAAATTTTATTATTTAGTTTTACTTTTATATTTCTATCATAGCCACTTGCAATTTTGGAAATTAATATTTTGTTTTAGTACCTAGTTATTGGATAATTTTTAAGTGGATGATTTTGTGGTATCAATTCTATACAATGGGTGCTTGGATCTTTTTTTGAACTCCAGCATATGGGATTAATATGGTTTCGTGGGGCAAGTTTGGGAAGATTCCTTGATATTAAAATATGTTTTAACTGACTGATGTTGTCCATCAGTTGGCCATACTTTTTGGGCAAATGGTTACTAATTGGAATGGGTTATTGATATGAATGAATATTGATATTATGGAGGCTTATTCTAAGGCTCATCATGTAGAATTTATCCAGGTGTTTTGGATTAGAAAGTAGGGATGGCACCAAAAAAATTGTTGAACAAGACTAGTAGATCTTGCTTCGCACACAAACAAATGTGTCCTAGAAGGCGTTTCTTGGTAGAATTTTGTAACAGTTTCAAGTCTCGCTGTTGTTGCATGAGAATTTTCTAAAATTTGAGCCATTGGAGACATGCTGGGAGAAAACGCCACACAGCCCTTTTGTTCTCAAAGTGGTTGTTAGCCTTGAAACTGTGAAACAAATTTTGGTCCTTTGGGAAAACAAATCATCTCATGACAAGCCTCGTAATTATTTTAATATTAGAATGTATTGTTGAACAAAAAGTAAGCTCCCTTATCGTGATGTAGGATCTGAAGCGGAGTGAATTGCTAGGTGCTTTATTCTATGAGATTCCATGTGTCATATCATATGGGAAGTTATTATGCTTTTAGAGAATTAGAATAGAAATAAAAATAAAGCACATGTTAATTGATAAGCAGACAAGAGCTATTAAAAGTTGAGATTTTCTCTGCTTTTGTGCCTCACTTGGGGTGATCTGGCATCATTTATGTTAATGTTTGGAGCTTATGAGTCAGATTTAAGTCTCATGACAGTCATGTTAATTTTTGGAGCTTATGAGTCAGATTTAAGTTCCATGACTTCTCCTAGAGGTGGATTCACTGGAAAAGTATGGTGTTGATATTACTTGATTGTGCTCTAAGCAAGACTGTTCAATCAACTAACTTTATTAGGTTGCGGAATAAGAAAATTTGATAGATTTGTGATTGGAAGTTGGCTGGATACAATTTACTGGAATTCAGTGTGAAGTCATCTACTTTGAGATTGTCCATCTAAATAACTAGTTGAGATGATAAACAAGTTTGAAATGACCTGTGACTCCAGGATCAGACCAAAATCTTGTTTGATCTTTGATGCCAAGTCCCCATATGATTCCTTCTAAAAGATTTTCCTTCCCTTTTTAAAAATCTTGGCCAACCCCCCTGGCGATCAGTTGCTTGTATGAATTTTAGAAAACAGTTGGTAGGAAGATAATTAGTTATTTTTAGCATCAGCACCAAGCAGGGCATGTGAAGCTTCTAGTTCCCTTTGGAGTTGTTGTTATGTTCTGGTCTCTGGGTTAATTCATTTCCTCCATTGTAAATATGTGCCATCAGAGCTGGGTCTTATTGAAGAGAGACAGACTGCCATTCTTGATGATGCAGCCAACTTAGCAATGATTGTAGTAGAGAATCACGAGGTAGTTATAATGCCTTGTAGACATTTCCATTTGGGAAGAAGGTTGTTTAAAGTTCTAATGTTCAATGTTCATTGCTATCACTTCCTCTTGGAGAAATCTGTTGCTGATATTCTTGAGTTGCCAGAGCTTCAGGAAGCCATGTTGCAGTGGAATTCACCTTTTCAATGTCATCTGTAGGTCCTGTTGTAGAAGAGATGAAGAGTAGGAGTAGGATCTCTCTCTCTCTCTCACACACACACACACACGCGTGCGCGCACACATGCACACCCCTGTAGTCTGTTTGAGAATAAAAGATCAAGGTTATAAGAGTACACTGGGAATAAACAGTATTCTATTCTTTGAGAAGAAAGCTTTCTATAATAGAATTTTTTTTGTCCTCTAAGTTTGGATGATGCTTCACTTTATGATTTCAATTAGACATGTAAAAATCTGATCCTGAGCCGCCAGTTAGACTGTTCTTTTTTTAATTATTATTATTATTATTATTATAAACGAGTTTGAGATTGGTGGGTAAATTTTAGGTTGACCCTAAATAATGGGCCAGGTTTCAAGCAAGCTTTATGGTTTCATTATATGGTAATTGAATTTAGTTCTTCGTTGACCTCTTCCTTGAATTATCCCTTCTGGACCAAGATATTGGTAATTCTACTCATGTTTAGTTTTAATATTTGATAGTATCTTTTTGTTTGAGAGAATTTTGCTTATTTATTTAGGAAGTTTCTATAAGATCGATAATTTTGAGATTGTTATTATCCAAAACAGTATTGCTCTATTAAAATATGAGCGCCATTGAAATTCCTCATCCTCTTTTGTTCTATATCATTAGAGATGATGTTTGTGTGTTGTGTGCCTCTTGGCTTCATTATGCACTCCACTGGCAATGGTTTATTTATCTGTGTTCTTTCAGCCTCTCAAAGGAGTTCATGGACACTCGACGCTTGGTAACACATGCCTTTATGTCGCACAAGATTGGGTTGAGAGCACAGCACTTGGGTCTTCACAAAGCAATTTGTGTTCTTTTGGGTTGGAGCAACATCGTGCCTCATGACACAATAACTTGGGTTCCCCAGGTGTTGTCCTATGCTGAAGCTTTGGCCCAGAAAGAGGACCTCATGCTCTGGCCTCCGCTAATCATTATCCATAACAGTTCTATCTCAAACGATAATCCAGAAGAACGGAAGGTTGTAACAGTTGAAGAGCTTGGGTCTTTTCTTAGAGGTGTGTGTGACTAATTTTTTTTGTTAGTCTATTTAACACAACTAATTTAAATGGGTTCAGAGCCTTGCACGTCCCTTTCTTTTAGAAGTAAATTAAATAGATTACTAGTATGCAATAATCTGGAATTATTATCCAGTATTCAGCATATTTATGACTGATTTATGAACTATTGAAATGTTAAAGCTAGGTTACTGACGGTGTTGTTCTAATATATTGCATTGTTTTGTTCTCCCTATAATGGAAGGTAAAGGTTTTGGTGGGGGAAAATTCAAGGTATGCCTTGGGAAGCCTGCAAACCAAAGTGTACTGGTGGTGAAGTTTTTGGGCACTTTTCCAGGACTGCAAGAGGCAGAGAGGCTTCATAAGTATTATGCTGAGAATAAGCGTGGGAAAGCAGATTTTCAGCAAATAACTTCCAACAGTCGCAAAGGCAGCAATAGTGAGGAAGCAGGAATGCAGGGAGACAAGATTGAGGAGCTCTTTCTATATGGGTACATGGGGATTGCAGAGGACTTGGACAAACTTGATTTTGAAACCAGAAGAAGGTGTTTGATAAAGAGCAAGAAGGAGATTCAAGACCTTGCAAATGACCCTGTCAAACTCGATGAGAGGTAGGCATTTGCACAAAATATAACGTAAACAAAATGGTGCAGAAATGTTATCTTCACCTATCAAAGATAAAGATCTTGTTTAAGGAGTTGCAGTTACTTTTTTCCTTTCCTATAGGTCATTATAGCCTGTCTGAGTTATGTAAACAGATGTATGGCTGCAACTTTTCTAATGATACCAGTGATCCTGTGTATCATCTCTAATATGAAATCTGTTTTGCTTTCAATAATGAGTTACTTGGAATTTAATATCCAAATCTTTACACATTTGTTTTTGTTTCACATTTTTTTCTGAATATTCTGAGGGTTTCACAAGATGTCATTGCTTACTTTTGAGGACTAACAAAAATGGGTACCTTCAGCTCATAACAACTGGTGTTTTCCTTGTCTGGTGGAAAAGATACAAGAACAATTGGTGAAGTAGAGAATAAACGGCTAGGCGGGTTCGATCCCTCCAATGTAACAAAAAAATAATAATAATAATAAAAATGAATAAACGGCATATAGAAGGAAACATGGCAGAAGCGAATGAACAAGTTCTCTGACACATCCTCTTGTAATGTTCTTAAGCTTGTCACATGAGAATTAAACAAGGTGCCTTGGGAGACCAAATATGTAAATCTAAATGCACTCACACCGTCACACGCCTAAATGGGCTCCTGTTGTCATTTCTTTCTTTTCTTTCTTCCTTTTTTTCTTTGAATTTGGGAGTCAAAAATAGAAATATGATCTCTTGCATTGTGAGAGAGAGAGAGAGCTATCTGCAGTATCTTAACATCAGGGAAGTAGGCTGTGTGTTTTCGGAGAAGCTTGTTTGTTTGGTTGAAATGAGAGGATAACAAGCAGACCAACAGAAGAGAAGTAGAACTTTATAACTAATATGGGGTGTGCACTCAACAAACTTGTACACAGATTCATTTTTGTGGCAATGTTTGGAGGTTCAACCCTCAGCCATATGTAGTAGAAGATATGGTTGATGCTATTTCTGGCTTATTTTAGCAGAACATTATTGGGATCTGGTTTGCACATTGGCAGCCCTCTTGCTTTTCAAATTAGGGTTTCCTCCTAAGGAAATCAAATGTTCTAACCCAAAAATGATGGATGATTTTCGTCTGATCAGCTCATGTGACACTCTTTATAAAATTATTTCCAAAACCTTAGGACATGGGAAAATATCAAATCCAAACAGAGCATCTTTTATTGGTAATGGAGATTAAACAACTATAACAAGTCACAACATGGAATAAATGCAACCCATGAAATTTAAAATATATACAAAAAAAAAAAAAAAAAAGGCAAGAATTTTTTTTCCTTCTTCAAGAATTTTCTCATCTCCTTTGGAAGTTAAGGAACTTGATACCATAGGCGAAGACGAAGAAGAAAAGGAGGACCCAACCAACATGGGCTAGGGCAACAATTCCTAGAAAGTCATAGTCAAAGCCTAAGGCCTTCTTAAGGTACACCTTCACTGGCATGTAACCTTCTCCAGGTATCTCAACTAGATCCATCTTGTCACCCACTTGAGAAGTCACAATGCCATAGATTGTCCAAGCCACTGGAGAGGCCCAGTAGTACCACCTCCACCATATTGGAATTTGCTGCAAGAGTACCAAGTGTTAGATTTCAGTTTTCTTCATGTGAATAAACTTGAAAACAAAAAGAAAATCCCTTGATGCAGATGGTAGCATTTGTAACCAAATGAGAAAAAAATCATTCCTTATCATTAATCATAGCATTTAGATCGAGTATTATACTCATTTAACAGATGCAGAATAGTAATTTTTCTCTTTTCAATTTATAATTCTGCTTAGGTATACGTACCGTCCTGGGGATGAGGAAACCAGAGAACAAGTTCCAGAAGCTAAGGAAGAATGACATAGTGATGGCAGCAATTTGGTGGCTTGGAGTGAGGGCTACAACCATCATCCCATACAATGTGAAGTAAATGAAGCTCATGAATATGTAGTAGTAGAACCACAAAAACTTGTCAAATTTCCAATGGAACCCAATCATAGAGTATAGGAGAAAACTATAAACCAATGTTTGGATCGAAACGTAAATTGTCTCTATGGCTACCTGCAGGGCATAAGATATTAGTGATTAGTCACATAAATGTCTCAATTCACTTGGTTCACTGGAAAATTAACTTTACTATAAAAACTTTCTTGATTTGAGACCAAGTTTTGACTCTCATTTACCTGGGAAAATGCATAAGGTAATTCTGAGTACATCCCTGCTGCTCTTTCACGGTAGAAGACTGTTCTTTCAATTGCCACAACAGATTGCACCGAGGCAGTGTTGGTGCCTCCAAGGAAAAGAATAGCAGCATACATAGCTCCGAGCAGATTCATCAGGTCTTGTTGTTTGTGTCTGTTGACATAGTTTCTCGTGGTTATCTTAATGTATATAAATGTATATATATGTATATATACCACTCAACAAGCAAAATAACAGTGTTCCCATTTGCAAAGTCTAGCTAAATCCCAAATTATGACTTCAGAGGTTGGTGGCATTTTTTTTTTTAATAATAATTACTTCAAAAAAAAACAACAACTTTAGGGTACTTCTGCAAACTACGCAGAATCCTATGATATGACTGAATGAGATCAAGGTAACAGCTTTCATATATCAGCTTGTTACCTTTTTCTTACCTGTTCTCCAAAATCACACCTTCTTGTCAATAGTAAACTCCTAGGACCAAAAACATTTGACGATGTATGAGCCTACTGGAAAGTATTTTTTGTGTTATTAATTATATGTCTTTCCCAATTGCTAAGCATCAAGTTGGACAAGCCAACATGTATAATATAAGCAGTGGTAGATTCTAAGCTGGTTTCTTCACCGGTAAACTTGGGCCAACGCCATTTAGAAGTGTGCACAGCCTCTGCACTAGGGAAACGCCTATTAATATCCCATCTGTTGATTGCCATTACGGATTATGAAAGTCGAGCTGTCGGTTCACATTCTTTGCTAGTAATTTATACTTAAAAGTAGCAGTGACAGGAAGTAAAGGTTTCTACACTTACATCTTGTCTCCTTTGTTCCAGAATATAACACCGAATAGAACGCCAATGATGATTGTCAGGAAGAACCGGATAGCATTATACTTTGGGTTCCTCCAGTAGGACCAGTGCTGTTTCCAGAAGCAAGCCTTACATTGAGTAATAAAGGATTGAGAGTATTTGGTGGGAAAATAAAGGTCCTTGGACCCTGGTACTGGAGTGCTAAGCTTCTTGATGAGTTCCTGATTCCTCCTGGGAAAAGAAAACAGGATATAAGTAGAGTTAAAATCCAAATCTAGAAAAGAAGAAAAGAGGCACAAAGAGTTGGGACTAGGCAAGGTCACTGTTTCATTTTTCACTTACTGGTACAGTTCAGAGTTGGCATAAATTTCTGCAAAATCCACATCAAGTTGAGCCTCAACTGCAGCGGAACTGACCTCCAGCATCCATGTAGCAGGATTGTAACCTTCTTTGATTTTGGGAATCCGTGGAATAGCCTGCAAGAGGTTAAAGATATTTGTCATGACTACTGACTTCTTAGAGTTACTACACGATTTTTACTTGCTTAAAACCAATTATTATCTCACCTTGTAATCTTTAATATTTCATTTCCAATACACAACTCAGGATGTAATGAAAGTGGAAATTAACAGGAAACTATAACTATAAAATTTAAAGCACAATCAAGTTCTAGTTGAGGTTATATATTATATGAGCATGTTTAGTCCGAGACCAAATTTTTTGGAAGAGAAATAATACTCACTTCAAAATATTCTACAAGCTTGTGAGAATGACGACCAAGAGGTCCAGTATAAATGACTTGTCCTCCTCTCTTCATTAGTAGCAACTGTAGGCAAAATGATATTGAGTTGAGAAGGAGCATTGTAGCACCAAGACATTAATAGAAATCACAAGTTCAAAATATCAATCCTAACTATTGAGATATACCTCATCAAAAGCTTCAAAAATGTCTATGCTTGGCTGATGAATTGTGCAAACAACAGTTCGCCCTGTATCCACAGTATTTCTTACAGTACGCATAACAATTGCAGCAGCTCTAGCATCAAGGCCTGATGTTGGCTCATCCATGAAGATGATGGAGGGATTAGCAACCAATTCTACAGCAATAGTGAGCCTCTTTCTCTGTTCAGTTGAAAGACCGTCTACTCCTGGAAGGCCAACCAGAGCATCCCTTAATGGGTTCAGCTCAACCAACTCCATAACTTCCTCAACAAACATCTATTGCACAAAAGAATCAAAACTAAAATCAATATTTTTTGCCCATCAGATAGAACTTTTTAGTTGCTATACATGAGTGGAAATAGAAAATACCATCAGGAGTTCAGGACGCTAGATATTAGAAAATAAATCTTTACAATTGACAAACAAAATTTCATGCCGAACGATGAACTTTAAAGGATATGAAACTTGAGATTTCTTAAAAAATTTCCTTGCCTTGAGCTGCCCAACCAACAGCAATTCACAATTTAAAGAAACTATGTCCCTAAATGATAAGCCAAAAGTGAATCATGTAACCAAACCCAAATAGTTGGAGAAGGCTTTTGTTGAGTGGGGTTGTAGGCATTTGACTTAGATTTGTGGCCACAACCCAACTCAACAAAATGTTATGTTAACTAGATTAAATCATTTAACCTAGATAGGATATTGAGCTACAAGCAAGCCTTGAGGTCACATATTCCTATTTAACTAACCCGGGAAAGAAAAAAAAAAGAAGGTATGTTAACTAGGAAACATATTCAAGATAAACAGATTGACTACCTTATCAGAGGGAGAAGTTGATTTTTTTTTTTTTTTAAATAAAATAAAATAGAAACGAAGGAAAAAGAATTGGGTGACAGAACAACATACCTTTTGTGTTTCCTTCTTTATATCTGATGCAAGACGCAACCAAGCAGAGTACACTAGCGATTCATAAACAGTAACATTTGGAGAATGGATATCATTTTGTTCACAATAACCGCTAACCCTAGCAAAAGTTTCTTGGTTCTTCGGGTAACCGGAAATGCTGATACTTCCTTCAATGTACCCACCAGTTTTCCTTCCTGCTAGTACATCCATCAAGGTGGTTTTTCCAGCACCACTTACACCAACTAATGCTGTTAGGATACCAGGCCTGAAAATGCCACTAACATCTCGTAGCAATTGGAGGCGACTCTCTTCAATGCCTTGGCTCTTCATTTCCTGATGAAGAAGCCATAATTTGCACCGTCATATATTTTAATACTGCATTTTGAAACTATGAAGGATTCCATATGATAGTGCATAGTTCTTTACCAACATCTTATCCTAAAATTATATGTAACATTTTAAGAAAAAAAATTATCTAATTTGGGAAAATTAAAATTGTTTAAGCTTCTTTGTGTTAGAAAAATGTCCAATTAATTCTTCTTACAACATAAGGTGATGAGCATCTGGTTGATAATATTATAACTTGTTAGCTGTTCAAACAATCATTACGATGTGGTTGAATTGAGCTGTTAATCTTTCAAAGGAAAGACAAAAGAACAATCCATTAATAGAACCAATTCAAAAGAGAAGAGCAAGAGGGATCATGAATGTCTCAGACCTTGAAGATCATTTAGTTAAGACTGGACAAAAAGAGTACTTGGCAAGCTAACTGATGAAGAAATAAGTATTATAGAAAGCCTTATTACTTTTTTCTCATATATCATGGAATCATCTTTTTATGCTTTTAGCTTTGGGTGATGCTGCATGGTCGAAACGAAAGCAGACAGAAAGTACTTCTTGAATTAATCACAATAGGATGCTTAAATATTCAGGACAAGTGACTTACAGCAGGCATATCAACATAGTAATTCACATGATCAAATGTAAGTGACAAGGGCTGAAATGGCAACACCATTCCTCTTTTAGTAAGTGCATGCTCAGGAGTGTTCTCTGGAGTGTTCCTCACTGCCATATCAATTCCTGCAATCATTCACATAGTATCAATAGGAAAGGTAGAAACATGGCAAATTCTTTATTTGTGATGTATATGATCTAGGGCCAAGTTTGCCTCATACTAAATTGATGAATGTAGCAGCTTCTTCACAACGCGATTGACTAGTTTACGGTGCTTCAACTCAGGTACCATTTATACATCATTAACAAACACGTAAGTACATTCGTTTGCCTCTCTTGGTTGGCTCATCTAAAAATCTGGTTATTTCAATGAAAGACAAACTAACAAAATGATTCATGCAATGATTCATTAAAATAGTTTCCCATAGTTCCAAAGTTTTATGTTCAATATAACATAAGCATGGTGGATGAAACATCTTATCCACAGATACCTTTTATTTCTCTGCAAGTAGAATGGACATGTTTTCAAAAGAATTATAGCGAACATTGTCTAAAACTTTCCATTTCTGTTGAAAATTCTCTTCCGGCATCCTAAATCTTCTCTTTACGAACATTTTATTTTCACTTTGTTTGACTAACTGAATTTCAAAGCCAGTGTTATCAATTTCTTTTTTCATTACAATAACACTAAGTTTATCGAATGAGCACCTTAAGATTTCAATTTGGAGGGATTGGACAAACAAGATATTTAATGGTTTTAAAGAACAAAAGAAATCATGCACAGATATACCACTCAGTATGGAAAACATCCAGAAATTCAATAAGCTCTAGTTCACATTAACAATCTTATAACTGTGTCAAGAAAATCCTTGCAATCATGGTAAGAAAATTAACCAGAGTGGGATTTAGAAAAGACAAAGATGGGTTAAATTCAAACCTTCAAACATCAGGGCAGTAGATGCTGCAGAAATCAATTTATTCTGTCCCCCAAAGGATGACTGCTGCTTACTCTTCTTGTCATCCTCATCCACAAGAATAGATTTAGAATCACCCAAAGCTGCATTTGAATATTAAAAGATTGTCAAAACCAGAACGTTATTTTATATCTGAAACTACAATTGCATGAGAAGCGAAAGCTTACGATTCAAATATGTTAGCGCTGCAATAAAACAGACATTGAAGAATAGAGAAAACCCAAAGAGTGCACCAATACATATCCAGTACCAATGGTCATCCATAAACATTCCTCTGGCCTTGAGAAGAACCTTTCCAACTGTCGGTTCAGGAATTCGCAGGTCGGTATTTGGCTGTAACAAAGATATAGAATAGTGTATATAAATATAATCCAATATTGTAATCGTATTTAAGCCGTAGTGGCAGAATAATTGTTTAGGAACTATAAGGAGATCTTACAATGCTCCATCTTTCATCAAGAAATTCATTGATGACTATGGCATTCTGTCCATACGTCATAGGAGAAATGTAATAGCCCCATATCATCCATGGTTGAATGTCATCTGCAAGGCGAGATGGAATGATTAGTATTGATAATATAATACAATCACTCGCTAATTACAGTATCTTTTACCGTATGCTATACAAAATCAACTCATTTCAACAAAGAAGTCAAACATAGGACAAAGACATAAACTGCTAACCTTTGGCAACAACGAATCCACCAAAGACAAAAACCAGTAGCAACGTAAAGGTGCCAAGTGTGTTTGCCACGACCTGTGTTCTTCCAATTGCTGCAATGAAACGGAAGAGAGACAGAGCCATCTGATGCACACCAAAGAATGCCAGAAATTGACGGAAAAACCTGAACATTTTCAAGATGTAACAGTGAACAGGAATGAGTGACTACGATTCTATAGGGAACTACTGATTTTTGTACCACAAATTGACATTGAACAATTACTTGAATTCATTTGTGATGCCAAACTAATATGGAATATAATTTTGTGCACATAACAAGTACTGCACATACCTACTGGCAGCAGGAGCGAACCCAATAGTGTAGTACGTGAGAATGATCCATATACCTGACTCCATAAATGAGATGGGGATCCTAAGGAGCCAAATTGGCAAGCCAAAAGCCCATGCAGGGTAGAACAAGAAATCCCTCTGTTTAAAGAATACAGGTAGCCTGAAAATAGTCATGGCAAGCTCAGCCATCCCATTAAACATAACATTAATGAGACTGAAAAACAGTGCACCGTAATATTTTCCTCCATCTTCTATACGACCATGCTTCATTTCTGTTCTGAAGAACACTGTCATGGCAATTATTGACATGATTGTAATCTGGACTATCTTAAATATGTATACAAAAGAGTTGCGCTTCATTAACAGCCACTCTCTTGCGAAGCATGCCTTAAAGAGTTCCCAGTTGGAGATACCGTATTTTTCTCTCACCAATGCAGCAGGATGGGCACTAGTTTTATTGTAAGGAATTCCAATATCCAGGGAAAGTTTTTGGCCAATGGGGAAAGAATTGAATTGTCGCACAAAGTCCATTACTGAGACATATTGGTAAGGTTCATTCTTTTTGAACCAGTACTGTTCTTGGTCCTTTTTGGATGTTACCTCTTGCAGAAAGTCCGCAACTCCTTTCCTTTCAGGACATTTGAAGCCCACATACTCAAAGAATTCTAGGACATTTTCTCTTCGACCTTGGAAGACGATTTGCCCTTCCGAAAGCAAGATAATATCATCGAAAAGTTCAAAAGTTTCAGGTGGAGGTTGGAGAAGAGAGATTATCATGGTTACATCCATAATGTGAACCATCTGCCTCATGAACCTGATGATCTGAAAAGTGGTGGAACTGTCAAGACCGGTTGATATTTCGTCCATGAAAAGAGCTTTTGCTGGTCCAACCAACATTTCTCCTGCATTCAATATGGTCAATTCTTTTTAGATTGCTGTTAAGTAATTGAAAATCGTAAGGGGTTATGACCAGCATTCTTCAGAAAACAGAAGCATGATGAAGAAGGGGAATTTTACAATTGAAAGGGCCTAGCTCTTGCTTAGCAAATATCCTGCAAGGTACTCACTAAATTCAAACCATATTGAAAACTTACAGTTTCTAAATAATCAAAACAAAGAAAGAAAAGATCAGTACAATCAAAAACTTTCTATCACCAAAAAGTTAACAAATATCTATAGAAATCACTAATGGACAAATGCGCAAAAATACCTGCAGACACTAAAGAATTTTGGAAACCTTCCTAACTTGTTGAATGAAAATGTGTTAGACATGTTTCCAATTCCAAGTATTGTTTAGTTCACATACCAGTGGTTACACGTTTCTTCTGTCCACCAGAGATGCCTCTTCTCATCTCATCACCCACCATAATATCAGCACAGATATCTAGTCCAAGTATCTGTTACAGAATATTAATAAATTATGATTGGAAAACTTAGGCTGGTTATTGAAAGGTCAGATACTAACAAGAAATAGAGGCACCAAACCTTGAGAACGTAATCTGTTACTAGACTAGTTTCTTGGCCTGCCATTGCTGTGGCTTTCATGAATGCATCTATCTCAGGATCCGGTTTAATTCCTGCTCCTTTTTCTCGTCTTGACAATTCTGCCAGCATCTCATATCTGGTTCCAACTCCCAAGCAACGTCCTGAGAAGTCCAACGTCTCTTTGACTGTCATCTCACCATGGTGAAGATCATGCTGGCTTATATAAGCACAAGTTCTCTGAGGAATAAACCCTGACAATTCATGACCACAGTAAGTGATTCTTCCATCTACCTGTTCATAAATGTTACAGGTACCAGAGTTAGAATTTCATGATTCAAGGAAGAATTCGCCACTAATACTGTTCAAAATTCCGGATTTGATTGTGTAAAAACTCAGGATGGAAATAAAAATGATTGAGAATTAGTGTTTTAGCAACTCTGCAGAATTTAGTACCGGTTGAATTATACATAATTGAATTGGATTAAACCAAATGCATAATTGAAATACTTTGGATATTCAAGACGTAAAAAATCCATGAAATGTAGGGTAGGGGGATGACACACCCTTAGATCCTTGTCCATCTTCCCAGAAAGTGCCTGCAGAAATGTTGTTTTCCCCGAGCCTGGAGGTCCCAGAAGCAATGTCATTCTGAAAAATATAAAATTAATCAACAAAACACAGAAACAAAGATCTAAAGCATAAATCAATCTACTTATCAAATTAAGCAGCACAAGAAAAAGTGCAACCAAATATTTACCATCTTGGAACATGTAAATTGAGACAAAAGCTATTTCAAAATATTTGTGCCAAGGGAAAGTATCAACATGATGAATTGAGGACTTATCTTACCAAAGGATTAAATTTGTAAAGATCTAGCAAGATATACCTTGATGGTTTCACTATCCCACTCACGTCACAGAGTATTTTGACAACCCTTTTCTTAGATGGGGAAAGCTTAATGAATCCAAGAACTCCCTATTCACAACAACAAAATAAAACCAAAGCAGAATTATTTATTCGGTGCAAAACAAAATTTTCAACTAAACTGAAGCAAAAACTCTGAATTTTCATTGACATTAGAAACATTTTGAAAAGAGAAAGATGAAGATATATAATAATTCATCAATAAATAAAGAGCTTAAAATTTTGTTTTGAAAAAAAATCATTTTCATTGCCAAACAAGTGAAGAAGAGATTTGAAAAATTGTTCCGTTTCGAGTTTTAAGAAACCAGGAAAGCATGAATTTCTAACTATGTTTCCAATATGAAGGTAAAAAATAAATAGAATCCTCTGTTTCCTACATGAAATTTCCTTGCTTAGTTATGACGTAAACAGAAAAATATTAGAATATATATAATCAGAAACTCAAAAGGTCCTTCCCTCAATTACCATAATGTGTGAAAACCTCATCATAATTGAAATTTAATTAATTATTATTGAAGTAAAGGTGACCAACAGAATAAACTACCTCTATAAAGTTAATGGTAGAATTAATCAGAGTTGGAAGTGCCCTGGTTCCAACAAATGCATCTCCTTCTACTGATAAATGCTCGAACCGGACTTCAATCTTTGGAATCTCAATCCCAACCCTATTAAACACAAAATTAGAAGTTTGTAAAATTATTTTGATAATACATACATGCAAAAATTTATGAGAACTGAATAAACCCAAAATTAGAAATAAGAAAACAGATGAGTAAAACATTATGTAAAAAATAAAGTAGCACCCACTGTACTTGTGTGTGTGTGTGAGAGAGAGAGGGAGAGAGAGAGAGAGAGGGAGAGAGAGATACCTATCAGTCCGTTCCCTAAGGCGGCAAAGAAACTTCTCGTTATCTTCTTCAACCACCTTGAGTATACTGTCAATGAGATGCTTCTTATCCTGCATTTCAAGGTTAGCAACATCAACCTCTTCATAACCAACCTGCCCATTTTCCAGTACTTGCTTCAATATCCCCTTCCTCATCCGATCATATGTGGGAAGCCGCTCTATTGCTGCCCACTTCAACTCATCTTCATCATCTTCTCGCGTACTTCGCTGAAACACATCCGTTTGACCAGTCCATACCTCGCGAAAACTAGCAGACGCCCGACTTTTGATGCTCGCCGACGCAAAACTCATCCGTCGGCTGCTCATTGACCTTGCCTGACTCATTGACCTCACAAGATCATCTCCAGTCAAAGCGGCAGCCATTTTAACCCTCTATAATTTTCCCAACAATAACTGTTAAAAGCTTGTCCTGCAAACCATGCACTACAACATTTATGAAATGTTGAGTGTCATGGAATCTGTGTTCAGTTGAACTTTAAGATGAAAAAAAGTACTTGGGCATGGATGGAAAGTTCATAGATATATATATAGAGAGAGGTATATTCTGTAAAGAGAAGATGTTTACAAGGAAGGCAGTCGAGTCAGGACAGAATTTGGTATTTGCAGAGTTTGAGGAGTGTTAAATGATAGGAATGAAAAATCCCATGTTTTGTCAGCTAGTTGATCCAGTCTCTCAACCATTTTCACTAATAGTCTGTTTGGTACGAGGGAAGTGTGGGAGGAGGGAAGGGAGAGGAGGGAAAAGGGGAGGGAGGCTTGTTTGGTATGAGAGGGGGGAGGAGGGGAGGGAAAAGAGCCACTTTTCCATCCGCCCAAAGTTGGACGGAAAAGTGTAGGGAAGCTCATTTTATGAGGTGAAATGATTTTTTGCCCTTTTAATATTTTGAAAACCCACAATTGTTCTCCTTTCTTCTCCAAGCAAGCACCTATACATATATGCTCACGCATATTGTTTTATATATATATATATACACACACATGTGCGCGCGCACACGTGAAGGCTTCCAAATTATTTTTAATATTTTTATAAATTATTAAAAGTATTTAAAATATATTTGAATATGAGAGAATAAAATTGTAATTCAATACAATATATCATTTTCCTCCCCCTTGTTTACCAAACACATGGAAGGAAGGAAACCACTTTTCCATTCATCATACCAAATACACAGGAAGGAAAAATGGTTTACCTCTCCTGAGAAAGGAAAGCCTATTTCTCCTATTTTCCTTCCTTCCACTTTTTCATCCACCCTACCAAACGGAGCATAAGCATCCTTTTGTCCATTTGCTGTTTTCATTAAAGCACTCTTTTGTTTTTTGCTGACAGAAAACAGCATGTGTCGTGATTATGCCAAGTAACTTGGTAGAAAAAGTGTTACAAATAGTAGCTGGTGCCCTTAATCATGTCAGTACGTTGGCAATCATCTCTTCCCACTTTATTAGGTCTTTCCTCTCTCTCTCTCTCTCTCTCTCTCTGCATAGAAGCTGAAGAAAAGAAACAGAAAATAGCGCAAAAAGAGAGGCTATGTTTGGCCAGAGCCTACATGTTTTCATCATCATCCTTCGAGGGCTGTTGGTGATCTTACAAGAATCAAGCACTCTCCTTCGTTTTCTTCCTCTGTCCATCCAACTTCATCACCTTCACGAAATCACTAGACTTTGGCCCCACAACCAACCTTGGGATCACCACCCACCATATTAATCCGCTAGTTGACGTCATCAACCTGCAATTAAACCACCTTCCACCACCAAAAGCCCCAATACTCAAAAAAACAAAACCCTGATGAGATTGAATAACGGGATTCAGAGAGAATTTATGATAGCAAGAGCAGCTATGAAGACATAGGAAAATAAATAATAAATCCAACCCCGGCAACTTTCATTGATAATGGAGATTAAAAGAACAAAAATAACTCGCAGCATGGATTAAGTACGTGACCCATGAAAATACAAACTAAAAGAGAAAAAAAATAAATAAATAAAAATTACAGGGTAATCACTATTTCTCTCTGTCCTCTCAGTTATTCACACGCAATAATATAGTCTAGCAAAATTGTTTCATGGGTGAAGATTTTCCTCATCTCCTTTGGAAGTTAAGGAACTTGATACCATAGGCAAAGACGAAGAAGAAAAGGAGGACCCAGCCAATATGGGCTGCAGCCACAGCTCCTAGAAAATCATAATCATAGCCTAAGGACTTCTTAAGATAGGTCTTCACTGGCATGACACCTTCTCCAGGTACCTCTACTAGATCCATCTTGTCACCCACTTGAGAGGTCACCAGGCCGTAGATCGTCCATGCCACCGGAGAAGCCCAGTAGTACCACCTCCACCATATCGGAATTTGCTGCAAGAGTTGAAAAAAAGTGTGAGGTTTTAGTTTTGTTAAAATAGATATTCTATAGAAGAACAGAGCTGGGAATCTTGCATGTGGGATTCATGGGAAATCTCGCATATGGGATTCCTTTTTTTTTTTTTTTTTTTAAAGAATACGTGATGTGGAAGGTGGCATTTGTAACCATATGAGAATGAAACCATTCCTAATTATGTTTTTTCATACCATTTAGATTTGAGTATATTTTGTAGTTTCCTGTTATCCCATATGATTAGATGCAAAATTCAAGCTTCAGCCTCTATGTCAGATCTTCCACATGAAGAATTATCTGATCAAATGATATTACCACTTATGATCATTTGGAAATTGGAAGTTTCATTAAATGGTTCTCATTAGATTTACTGGTCAAATTATGGGAGTATTCCTCTACTTGTACACTTGTTACTCATTTAACAGATACAGAATACCCTCTCTCTTTTTTTGGGTATTTCTGCTGAGGTATACATACCGTTCTGGGGATGAGGAAACCAGAGAACAGGTTCCAAAAGCTTAGAAAGAATGACATAGAAATGGCAGCGATTTGGTGGCTTGGAGTGAGTGCCATTACCATCATCCCATACAATGTGAAGTAAATGAAGCACATCATTATGTAGTAGTAGAACCACAAGAACTTGTCAGCTTGCCAATGGAACCCAATCATAGAGTAAAGGAGAAGACTATAAATGAAAGTTTGAATTGTAACATAAACTGCCTCTATGGCCACCTGCAGGGCATAAGATATTAGTTAGTTCTTTGTATTTACCAAGTATATATATACGTAGCTTTTCTTAATCCACTTGGTTCACTGGTAAATTTACTTTAGTATCAAAGCTTAATTTCTTGACTTGAGACCAGGGTTTCAATTTCATTTACCTGTGCAAATGCGTAAGGCAATTCTGAGTACATCCCTGCTGCTCTTTCACGGTAGAAGACTGTTCTTTCAATTGCCACAATGGGTTGCACTGAGGCAGTGTTGGTGGCTCCAAGGAAAAGGACAGCAGAATACATAGCTCCCAACAGATTCAATAGGTCTTGCTCTTTGTGTCTGTTGACATAAATGCTTGTAGTTACTATAACATATTTTTGCTACTCAACAATCACAATAACACAGTTCCCAATTGCAAAGTCTAGCCAAATCTCATAAACGACTTAAGAGGTCGATGACAGAATGTTCACAAATAAAAATAAACCCCTCCCCCAAAAAAAAAAAAAAATCTATGCAGAATTTTTCCTCACTCAAGGGTACTGCAACTATGATCAATGTCTTTTTCACATGTTCTGTCCAACTTAATAAAACTACAAGGAGTTGAGGACTATAAACATATGATCCTGTACCCGTCTACTGGAAAGGTTTTTTTTTTTCTCTGTGTTATTAATTACTATAAGATGATGCCTTTGTCAGTTTCCAAGCATCAAGAAGGACAAGTTAACATGTATTCTCTTAGAAGCCAAAAGATTTTGAGGGATAGAAACTAAGTTTTGCTTAACAGAAAAGGAAAAGCATAAAAAGAAAAATGAAAACCAACCAAACACTAGTTTTTGCAGATACAAGAAAGTAACGCTTTCTAGACTTACATTTTGTCTCCTTTCTTCCAGAATATAATGCCAAATATAACACCAACGACTATAGTCATGAAGAACCGGATAGCATTATACCGTGGATTCCTCCAGTAGGACCAGTGCTGTTTCCAGAAGCAAGCCTTACATTGAGTAGTAAAGGATTGGGAGTATGTGGTGGGGAAATAAAGGTCCTTTGACCCCGGTACTGGAGTGCTAAGCTCTTTGATAAGTTCCTGATTCCTCCTGAAAGAAAAAAAAAAAAAAGAGAATATTATTAAAGTCTAAATTCAGGGGAAAACTGGAAAATAAAATAAAAAGAGACACAAAGAGGTGGGCATTGGCAAGGTCACTGTTTAATATGTCACTTACTGGTAGAGTTCAGAGTTCGCATAAATTTCGGCAAAATCCACACCAAGTTGAGCCTCAACTGCAGTGGAACTGATCTCCAGCATCCATGTGGCAGGATTGTAACCTTCTCTGATTTTGGGAATCCGTGGAATAGCCTGCAAAAGGTTATAGACATTAGTCAAAACTAGGAATTCTGAGAGTCACTATCTGACGTGTACTATCTTCAAACCAAGTATTATCTAACCCGGTAATCTTCCAACACACAACCCAGAAAATGATCAAAGTGGAAATTAACAGGAGACTAAAATTTAAATCACTGTCCAGTTCTAGTTTAAGTAATGTATTATATGAGCATGTTCAGCTAGGGACCAAGTTTGTGGATGTACTCACTTCAAAATATTCCACAAGCTTCTTTGAATGGCGGCCAAGAGGTCCAGTATAAATGACTTGTCCTCCTCTCTTCATCAGTAGTAACTGCAGGCAAAATGATATTGAGTTATGGAGCATTAATAGAAATTACAGATTCAAAATATAAATCATAAATACTGAGATAAACCTCATCAAAAGCTTCGAAAATGTCTATGCTTGGTTGGTGAATCGTACAGACAACAGTTCGGCCTGTATCCACAGTATTTCTTACAGTACGCATAATAATTGCAGCAGCTCTAGCATCAAGGCCTGATGTTGGCTCATCCATGAAGATAATGGAGGGATTAGCAACCAATTCTACAGCAATAGTGAGCCTCTTTCTCTGTTCAGTTGAAAGACCATGTATGCCTGGAAGGCCAACTAGAGCATCCCTCAATGGGTTCATCTCAACCAGCTCCATAACTTCCTCAACAAACATCTATAACATAAAAGAATTAAACCTACAGTCAACAGTTTTGCCCGTCAGATAGAACATTTGAGTTTTTTTTTTTTTGGTCGTGATATAACTTTTGAGTTGCTAGATATATGTGGCAATGGTAAAACCATGGGATCGCTAGATATAAGAAAGTAAATCTTTAGAATCGACAAGTAAATTTACACATCAAATGAAGAACTTGAAAATTAGGAAACTTGAGATCTCTTCAAAAATTTCTGGGCATAAGCAACCCAACCTATGTCAACAGATAATTTAAAAGAAACAAATCAAATTTTCTGGCCTTAAGCCACCCAACATCTTCTAATTAACTAATCAAGGAAAGAAAACAAAAAAGAATAAAATGCAACTGTGGGCATACACCAGAATGCAGAGGAACCAGGGATCACCATATAGAAGATAAACAGACTGAATAGCTTATTAGAGAGAAACTTGTCTAAGAAAGAAAATGAATTGGATGACAAAAGGGAAAAAAAGAAAAAAAAACATGCCTTGTGTGTTTCCTTCTTTACATCCGCTGCAAGACGCAACCAGGCAGAGTACACTAGCGATTCATAAACAGTAACATTTGGAGAATGGATATCATTCTGTTCACAATAACCGCTAACCCTAGCAAAAGTTGCTTGGTTCTTCGGGTAACCAGAAATGAAAATATTTCCTTCAATGTACCCACCAGTTTTCCTTCCTGCAAGCACATCCATCAAGGTGGTCTTTCCAGCACCACTTACACCAACCAGTGCTGTTAGGATACCAGGCCTGAAAATACCACTAACATCTTGTAGCAGTTGGAGGCGACTCTCTTCAATGCCTTGGTTCTTCATTTCCTGATGAAGAAACAATAGTTCACACCATCATAAATTTTTACATTAGATTATGAAATTATGAATGATTCCACATAATAGCTCAAAGCTCCTTACCAAAATCTTGACTTAATATTATACATAACATTGTAAGAAAAAATTATCTAATTTGGGCAAATTAAAATTGCTGAAGCTTCTTTGTTGTTAAAAAATATCAAATTAATTCTTATTGCAGCATAAGTTGATGAGCATCTGATCATTATTATAACATGTTAGTTCAAACTATCATCACTATGTAGTTGGATACTTAAATATTCAGGGTGAATAACTTACAGCAGGCATATCAACATAGTAATTCACATGATCAAATGTAAGTGACAAGGGCTGAAATGGCAACACCATTCCTCTTTTAGTAGGTGCATGCTGTGGAGTGCGTTCTGGAGTGTTCATCACTGTCATATCAATACCTGATTATTCAAGTAATATCAGCAAGAAATATTAGTAATTTTTATCTATAATAAATGTGCTCTACCCTCTAGTGTCAATACTAGCACGTGAACTTAGGTTGCCTCCCATACTAAACTGATGACCATAGCAGCTTCTTCCTGATGGAAACATTGACTAAAACTTACCATTTTTGTTGAAAAATTCTCTTCCAGTGTCCTAAAACTCCTCCTTTATACATTTTTTTTCAGTATAATAACACTAAATTTATCCATATATAAGATGGCAATTAGGGGTGGGTGGGGAGGACTGGACAAACAAGATATTTAATGGCTGTAGAGAATGAAAGAAATTAGTAATTCATTAAAGTGCTGAGTCACATTAATGATCTTATCACCATGTCATGAAAATGGTAGTGAGCATGGTAGGAAAATTAACCAGGATGAGATTCAGAAGAAACAAAGGTTTGTTAAATTCAAACCTTCAAACAATGGGGCAGTAGATGCCGTAGTCAAATCTGTGGACATCATAGTAGGATGTCCTTTAGAGGATGACTGCCGCTTACTTTTCTTATCATTCTCGTCCACAATAATAGATTTAGAATCCCCCAAAGCTGCATTTGAATTTCAAAAAACTGTCAAAACCAGAATGCTATTTTATTAGCTAGAACTAGAATTGCATGAGAAGCGATAGCTTACGATTCAAATACGTTAGTGCTGCAATAAAACCGACATTGAAGAGTAGAGAAAACCCAAAGAGTGCACCAACACATATCCAATACCAATAGTCATCCATAAACATGCCTCTGGCTTTGAGAAGAACCTTTCCAACTGTTGGTTGAGCAATTCGAGGGTCGGTATTCGGCTGTACCAAAGTAAAAGAACAGTGTATATAAACATAATCAAATAGTATAATCATATTTAAGCTATAATGAGAGAAATAATAATTTTCAAACTACTAGGAAATCTTACTGTACTCCATCTGTCATCAAGAAATTCATTGATGGCTAAGGCATTCTGTCCATACATCATGGGAGAAACATAGTAGCCCCATATCATCCATGGTAAAATGTCATCTGCAGAAGGAGAAGGAAATGATTACTTATATTATCCCCAATGTAATACATTTCCATGCTGATTTTAGTATCTTTTACCATATGATGAACAGCATAAACTTAAATTTAGCTATCAGGGTTGTACAGTGTCAGCCCAATTCAACAAAGAAGTAAACATAGTACAAAGAAGTAAACTGCTAACCTTTGGCAACAATGAAACCACCAAGGACAAAAACCAGTAGCAATGTAAAGGTACCGAGTGTACTTGCCACAATTTGTGTTCTTCCAAGTGCTGCAACGAAACGGAAGAGAGACAGAGCCATCTGATGCACGCCAAAGAATGCCAACAATTGACGGAAAAACCTGAACATTTTCAAGAAGTGACAGTGAACATTACTGATTGATTTTATGATTCCAACCGATACTACTAATTTTGTACCACAAATTGACATTGAACAATTACTTGAATTCATTTGTACATTACAAGTACTGCACATACCTACTGGCAGCAGGAGCGAACCCAATTGTGTAGTATGTGAGAATGATCCATATCCCTGACTCCATCAACGAGATGGGGATCCTAAGGAACCAAATTGGCAAGCCAAAAGCCCATGCAGGGAAGAACATGAAATCCCTCTGTTTAAAGAATACAGGAAGCCTGATAACAGTCATCGCAAGCTCTGCCATCCCGTTAAACATTACATTGATAAGACTGAAAAATAGTGCACCATAGTACTTTCCTCCATCTTCTAGATGACCGTGTTTCATTTCTGTCCTGAGGAACACGGTCATGGCAATTACTGACATGATTGTAATCTGGGTTGTTTTGAATATGTATACAAAAGAGTTGCGCTTCATCAAAAGAAACTCTCTTGCAAAGCATGCCTTGAAGAGTTCCCAGTTGGAGATTCCGTATTTTTCTCTCACCAATGCAGCAGGATGGGCACTACTTTTATCAAAAGGAATTCCAAGATCTGCAGAAAGCTTTTGGCCAATGTGGAAAGAATTGAAATATCTCACAAACTCCATTACTGAGACATAGTGGTAAGGTTCATTCCTTTTGAACCAGTACTGCTCTTGGTCCTTTTTGGATGTTACCTCTTGTAGAAAGTCTGCAACTCCTTTCCTTTCAGGACATTTGAAGCCCACATACTCAAAGAATTCAAGGACATTTTCGCGTGGACCTTGGTAGACAATTTGACCCTCGGAAAGCAAGATAATGTCATCAAAAAAATCATAAGTTTCGGGTGCAGGTTGCAGAAGAGAGATTACCATGGTTACATCCATAATGTGACCCATCTGCCTCATAAATTTGATGATCTGAAAAGTGGTGGAACTGTCCAGACCCGTTGATATTTCATCCATGAAAAGAGCTTTTGCTGGTCCAACCAACATTTCTCCTGCATTCAATATGACCAATTCCTATGAGATTGTTGATAAGTAATAAAAAATCATAAAGACTAGGACTCCTCAGATAACAAAACAGATAAGGAATTACTCATGATTCACTTTAAATTGAAAATCTACATTTTAATATCACCACCTAAAGATTAGTTTACTATCAAAAATAAAAATATCTATCTCTTTGCATAAATTCAAAGATACAAATGTTCTAAGGCATAATCAATGGAGCCATCCCTAATTGACTACATCTCCTAGCTTGATAGGCTATATCCCAAAGATGTCATGACAACCAAGTACTTGAGTAAGAAAACATTAAAAACACGATAATGTTGTTGAACAAACTAATGTATGTGACATATTTCCACTTCCCAAAATTTTGGTTTATTCACGTACCAGTAGTTACGCGTTTCTTTTGTCCACCAGAGATGCCCCTTCTCATCTCACTACCCACTATAATATCAGCACAGATATCTAATCCAAGTATCTGTTGCAGAATAGTAATAAGTTAGGCTTGGAAAACTCAGGCTTTGGGCTGGTAATTGAAATCTCGGGTACTGACTAGAAATGAAGGCAACAAACCTTGAGAATGTAATCTGTAACTAGACTAGTTTCTTGGCCTGCCAATGCTGTGGCTTTCATGAATGCATCTATCTCAGGATCTGGTTTAACTCCTGCTTCTTTTTCTCTTCTTGATAATTCTACCAGCATGTCATATCTGGTTCCAACTCCCAAGCAACGTCCTGAGAAGTTCAACGTGTCTCTCACTGTCAGCTCTCCATGGTGAAGATCATGCTGGCCTATATAAGCACAAGTTCTCTGAGGAATGAACTCTGAAAAATCATGACCACAGTAAGTGATTCTTCCATCTGCCTGTGCATAAATGTTATAGGCAACATAGTTAGAATTTCAGGATTCAAGGAACTATTGATCACTAATATTCAGAATTCAAAATTTCGTTGTTGTAATAGGGAAGACAATAATAATGCACAGATTCAGAAACAAGTTTGACATAATTAGTACAAATGAAAGGGTAATCCGAGTGGCGTGGAAGCAACATTTTATAAGAATAGAGAAGCATGCACTGTCATTATAAATATATATGTGCACAAAATATATTAACTCGGCAGTATTTCCTACTCATTACATGCACATTATACACAATTGAATGGGATAAAACTGCATGCTTAGTCAAATACTGCCGACTGATTAAGAGTTTAAGACATTAAAAAAAAAAAAAACTTGGGGAGGGAGATTGACACACCCTTAGATCTTTGTCCATCTTCCCAGCAAGTGCCTGCAGCAATGTAGTTTTTCCTGAGCCTGGAGGTCCCAGAAGCAATGTCATTCTGAAAAACATAAAATCAATCAACAATACACAGAAACGAAGATCTAAAACACAAATTAATCTACTTAATAAAACAGTACAAGAAAAAGCACAACCAAATTATCTATTGTCCTATTATTGCGAATGTGTAAATCGAAACAAAAGTTATTTAATAAAATTGGTGCTAAAGTTAAAGAATCAACATTGATCAAAGGATTACATCTGTAAAAGGCTAACAAAATATACCTTGATGGCTTCACTATTCCGCTCACGCTACAGAGTATCTTGACAACCCTTTTCTTAGATGGGAAAAGCTTCATGTATCCAAGAACTCCCTATTCACAGACAACAAATTAAAACCAAAGTAGAATTATTTATCAGTAAGACACAAAACTTTCCAGTAAAACAAAACTAAACTAGGCGACCTAGATTTGTTTTGAAAATTAGAAATTTTCACATTTAGTTTACAAAACCGGGAAAGCATAAATTCTGACTACCCTTCCAATATGAAGATTAAAAATACAGATTCCTCTGTTTTCTACATGTAATTTCCTGATTAGTAATGAAAGAGACAGAAAATATAAGAAACTCAAAGAGTACTTCCCTGAATTACCATAATTTGCAAAAAAGAAAAAAAAAAAAAAAATCTTACCATTGCTGAAAATTAATTATTGAAAAAATGGTGACAAACAGAATAAACTACCTCAATAAAGTTCATGGTAGAATTAAACAGAGTTGGAAGTGCTCTGGTTCCAACATATGCATCTCCTTCAATCGATAAATGCTCGAACCGGACTTCAATTTTCGGAATCTCAATCCCAACCCTGTTTTACACAAATGCACAAGTTCATAAAACTGTTCAAACAACATAAACACAGACAAAAATAATGAGAATTGAACAAGACCCAAAATCAAAATCAAGAAAACGGATAAGTAAAAACATCATCTAGAGAGAGAGAGAGAGAGAGAGAGAGAGAGACCTATCAGTTCGGTCTCTAAGGCGGGAAAGAAACTTCTCATTATCATCTTCAACTACCTTAAGTATACTCTCCATAAGATGCTTCTTATCCTGTATTCCAAGATTACTAACATCAACTTCTTCATATCCAAATCTCCCACTTCCCAATTCTTGCTTCAAAATCCCTTTCCGCAGCCGATCATACGTGGGAAGCCGCTCAATTGCCGCCCATTTCAACTCATCTTCATCATCTTCTCTTGTACTCCTCGGAAACAGATCCCCCTGACCAGCCCACACTTCGCGGAAACTCGCCGACGCTCGACTTCTTAAACTCATCGACCCAATATTCATTCCTCTGCTGCTCATTGACCCTGCGCTGCCCATTGATCTCGCATTGCTCAGAGTCCTCTGAACATCATCTCCGGCCAATGGCGTAGCCATTTCAACTTTACCCACTAAAATTCTCCAAATAACAATTCAAGATTGAAAATCCCTTGTTGTTTTGAAAAGAACTACACTATAATGCTATATATATATATAGTGAACCATGCTCTGTAAGTTTAGCTGCAACGCGAACCAGACTTGCATGAAAATGTGAAGAATCATTTAAACTGTGTGTTCATTTGAATTTATAGAGATGAAACAAGGAGCTGGGTTATGGATGAAAAGTTGATAGATTGATATAGAGGTGGACTTATTGAAACGGTTTATGTAGAGAGAAGATTGTTACAGGGCATGCAGGTGTGTTTGGGACAAATGGGTGTTGGAGAAATGCAGAGAGATTTGAGGATGGGATCAAATTAATTAATATATGATGATTTGGGAATGAAAAAGCTGCCATGTTTTGTCAGTTTAGGAGATCTAGTCTTTTTGAGTCTATATATGCACGTAGTATCTGGGACGGCTTGAAGAAGACAATCATATACTCCTTCACATGTGCTGCTCGAAGCTCGAATGCCCTTTGTTCTGATTAGGCTTACACTATATGTTCAAAAAGAAGCTAATCCACTAACCATTCTTTATTAGTTAAACTTTTTATCTGCCCTTGGCTACACTGAAGCCAGTATCCTTTCCATTCAAAAAGATTTGGTCTCTGATTAGGAAATGTACAAGGCCGGCTAATTTTTAAATGTGATATATATATATATATATATATATATATATATATATATATATATATA
>JAESVK010000442.1:30836-60025 GCA_017140935.1 Hamamelis virginiana | reverse complement strand
ATATATATATATATATATATATATATATATATATATATATATATATATAATATGAATGCTCAAATCCTCCACAAGTACACGTGGCATGATGTGGTGACATTCCATAATTCAAATTTCACCTCATTTTATATACAAAACTACAAACAGGTGCACCAGTAAATACAAATTAAGATGAACTAATGATCCATGTGAGATCATTTGATTTATGTTTCTTGATCCTAAAGAATTTATTTTGTGATGAGTCCTAGATTTGTCCGTTTGGAAAATATAAAATTCTGAATGGTTAAGATGAGTCCGAAAATTTTGGTTTCATCATTATTTGATAAGCCCTTTTTTGTTTTGTTTTTGTCATGTAAAAGAAACAAAAGGACAATTTTTTTTTCAAATAAACTGAAATTGATTTATTTTACTAAAATTATATATAATTTTAAAAGAATGAACTCAGTTTTATTCAATTTTCAAACAAACCCTAATACCATATTCAATTGTGGTGCTCAAATATTGGGGATTTAAGACACTACTGCCTTAAAGAAGAATGAGAAGATCCAATGAGTTGAGTTTGTACTCATTACTTGACTTTTTGTGATTTGTGAACCACTGTTTTGGAAGATTGTTTAGGTATTTTTTGACCGCATATGACCTGTTTGGTTTCCTAGAATTGACTCCATTCCGCGTCAAAAATAGAGTAAGTGGCAGATCCTGCCAATGATCCGGTTACTATCATGGACGGCTTATCGAATGAGGTCAAGAGAATGTTCTTAAAAAAATAGACTGCTTGAATTAATTATGAACATATTCAAGAACAAAAATTAGAAACGCATAGCAGGACTTTTTTTTTTTAATGGTCTCTAAATAGAAGCACTGTCGAATGTAATTTTTTTTTCTGGTACAAGGATGAATCCTCCAGTCTATCCTCTGTCCATCGAAACTGTTACGGTTAGCTTGAGGATTTTAAATCAAAGTAGAACTAGGAGCAAATTCCGGATGTGTGTGCCAGTCCTTCCACACACACATCCGTAAGTCACGGACTTACAGAGTGGTGGTCGGACGTAATTTCACGTCATGATGTAATATGATAATGTCCTTGTAAGTATCAAAACTAAAATGTACCGTGCAATGAAAATCAGAGACATTAATAAATACAAGGATGATGCAATGTCCCGCAAGAGATTACCATTCTTCCTCTTGGGTCAAGTTTAATCCAAGCAGGAGGATCTCATAAAATGGGAAAGCAGATTTTTTTTCTTTTTCTTTTCCTTTTCGAACTTGGCAGAGCAAAAAATATATATATATATATCTGTCATCTACCTTTTAAATAAACCACCTTACAATTCATTTTTTCCAAAAACAAATTGTGTTAATACATTTTTCTTTTCACTAACCAAAATAGAATTACAAAAACAAAATCATTTAGTGATAAAATAAAAATCAATCAAATTTTATTTTCAGCTGCCAAATTTTCTTATTTAGCAAACAGACCCATAAGCAAAAATCTCATCCACAGTCTAATTAGTACTCTTTGAGCTACAATTGGCCTCCCCGTAGCAGTGATATCTCTTTCAGTGTGTAAAGGAGTGAGGACAAGGGTTCAAAACCAAATCTTAAACCATGGGCGGGCTCCACTTAACATGGCACCAGTCCCGCTGCAGTTTCAGGCCGAAGACTTCCAAGCCCTGTGACTGAAAGGAACCGTTTGAATAACTAAGAATCCTGCAACTAGCACATGACATCTGCTTTATAAAATTGAGTATTCAGAAAAAAATAAAACATAAACAAAATATGTTGATATCATCAGCATGCCAATATTATATATATATATATGTGTGTGTGTGTGTGTGTGTGTGTGTGTGTGAGAGAGAGAGAGAGAGAGAGAGAGAGAGAGAGAATTTCTGTAAATTTTTCACCTTTTTTTTTCCATCATTTCCCCTAGGAAAAAAACTAAAACCCGTTGTACACAATTGCTGAGGTAACAATAATACAGAATGTACATTCAATCAAAAATCTATACAAAATTACATCACTTCTCAGAAAGTTATTCTCCGAAGGCTTCAAAAACAGCCATGAGACTTTAATCCCTCCTGTAATTAATAATTGGCCATTTCAATTAGCATCAGAAATACCTATACCAGTTTGCTTGCTCACTCATCGAGAAAAATTGCAGCTGCTGCATCTGTTGATTCGGAAACTCGAGCAGCTTCCGCAATTCTAACTGCCATTGTAGCTTTATAGGATGCCAAATCTGCGTTCTCCATAAAAAACTGAGCTCTTTTACGTTTGAGAACGGCTATCTCCACAGATTTGTTTGCCAACTCTTTAGTTTCTTTGACTTTATGCATGGCATCTTCCTCAAAAGCATTTTTAGCTGCTATAGCTGTACATCCATTGGAAATGATATACAGTAGTTATGATCAATAAAATTACCACAACAAAGTCTAGATACTTATCAACACATCAAATATAAATCCAATTTTCCATTTGAACCAAGGTTGCAGAGAGAGTCATTACACAAATTTGATATGGGGAAGAATAAAATAAGATGGACAAAAACATGTGATGATGGGGTCAGAATGATAAAACAGAAATTATGAGGGCAGAAAATTAATGGAGGCAGTTTTATAATTTATAAAAATTATGTTTACAAAATAAAAAATAAAAAATTGAGTGGGGCCACCTCCCCCATTGGGTTCTATGTGGCTCTGCATATTTCGTAGTATAAATGGCCTTGCAAGGAAGATATACTTACTCTAGGAATTGCACATACCGAAATGATACTAGAGAGGATATGTGAGCTATGAGCTACTACATACCTCGCAAGATAATTTGTTGTTTGTCCCTTGCAAAGTTGCCAGCCTGTCGCTTAAATGACCTTTTCTTGCGTAGAACAGGTTCTGTGATCAGCTGAGCTTTTCTTGATTGATGACCCTAATAGGAAGGAATATCCACATTCATCAGATAATCCACTCAATACGGCAATACGTAATGTCACCATGAACCTAACTCGGCATCACTCACAGAGGGGAAAATTACAAATCAACCTCCACCTCCAAAAAACCATTAACAAGAAAAAACAAGTATTTAGTTTATTTTAATGTTTAAAAATGGCCTCAGCATGCCATCTTAACTCAGTTTCTAAAACAGCATGCCTCATGTATGGTAGTTCTGCCGCAATGACTGATAAACTATTTCCCATAAAAATTAAAAACCATAAAAGTACAACAGGAATTCCACAGAAATTGCTAGTCTACAACTAGAAGTTCAAACTTTCATTTCTCAACCAAAACTAAACGACTTAAAGGCAAACAACATATGAATAACTCATCAAGGGTAATATAATAAGTTGACTCGATAGAATCATCAAAGAAAATACGAAGAAACAGTTCTTTGAAATTCAAGAAATGCTTCTATGAATCTGTCAGAACGGGCGCCCCCCCGCGCGGGGTCTCTCTCTCTCAAATGTAAGTCAAATTAGAAGACAAAGAACACAAATATTTCACTATTCCATATCTAACAAACGACCAAGAATAGAATTTATTAATCCTGCCAAAAGAAAGGAGCTCCTAATAAAAAAATACAGCTCAGCTCCACTCCAACAGCAAATATACAGCTGAAAACTAAAATAGAACAATCGCCAGTAGAAAATGAGATTTCTGAAGCAGGGGCCTTTACCTGGAAAACCCTAACCAGCACTGAACGTTTCTGCTTCCGCTTTTTCATCCAATAACTATACACAGCTTCTACTACTTCCCTCCTACCCAGATCCAGACAAATATTAGCAGCAGCTTTCTCGTTAAAGCAATCATCTGGACTACAATAGAGAGCCTTCTCAAATGCATCAACCATTAACTCAAAATTCTCCTCAGGAACATGCTCATTTTCTGCACAAAACTCATTATTTAACTTACTTAGCCACACCTCATCTTCAGAGTCCATGTCATAATTTGAAGTCCTCTTTGCCAAAGCTCGAGACACCTCATTATCATTCAAAGTAATGTATGAATCTGGCCGCAAGAAGGGAGCACTGTTGCTATCCTCATAACCGGATACTTCACATATCCCAGGAACGGGGATTATCTTAACAGTTGGATCTGGCACATTTCGTTCACAACATTCCTTATAAAGATCCTTGAAAATCAACCAGTCCTGTCGATTTGGAAACTCTAGCTTCCAACCATCATCCCCTGTCCATATTATCGCATGAGTAAAACGGTTAGAAGCACAGGGCCTCATAACCTTTTGGGGTCTGTGGCTGTACCTCGTTGATCCATCTGTCTTGACAACAAGAAGCCACTGATTCGAAGGAGAAATTTCTAGCATAATACTGGCTCCTTCTTCCCTATAGCACTTGTCTGATTCAATAACCAATAGATTTGCAAAGCAGCAGGTTGAATCCATGTCCTCTCTCGAGCTCACCACAGTAGATCTCAGTTCTTTGATATTTCCTGCAGAACTACTCCAAACTGACCTTCCGAGCTTGAGATTAGATGCAGCAGAAGAGAAGGAAACATTGTTCCTACTACTAAAGAAATCAGAAACTAAAGTTCCATTATTCGTTTTGTGCACACCAACAAGAGAAGGATTTCTAACTCTCCTCGACCTCAGTGAACTCCTCTTCCCTCGAATACTGCGAGAATTCAAACCATTTCGACTTTGTGTATTTCGACGAGGAAATTTCGTAGCTCCAACAGTTTGTTGCAACACCTTTCTCTGGCTCTTCCAAGGATTATCATCTCCAAAAACTACAGGTTTACTATCAGAAAGATCTCTCTTGGAAGGGGTCCATGAAAGATATTCTTCATCAGTCACTGTTTGGGCATCTGAGTGCATACCCATCCAGCATATTACAAGAACAGATTGTAGCAGACGCTCAGATCTAAGGAGCATAGTTGAATTTATATACATAAAACAGTGAGGAAGAGCAGAAAAATCAACGGTAAACAACGGCACAAACTGTCTAGTCTCGAAAATCTTGCAGAGTCCAGAGCTACTAGTGCAAGCAGGATCCTGAAAGCAAATTAATATAAAAGAACAAACAAATGTGATAATCAAATAAATTATTAACACTAGAAACAGAAAATGTATAATGCAATTCAATTTTAAATGGATTAACCCAAGGAAAATAAATAAATATACAAAATCCTAAAAGTTCAATTTGGTTACCAAGAACACAAGCAAAAGGAAATAAAATTACTTATTGGAACCCATGACAACAAACACCCAACTCCCCTTCCCCCGCAACTTAACTGAGCATAATACAACTATTTCTTGTGAGTTTTGCAATTTTTTTGGGCCATTGTTTTTGTTTATTTTGGTTTTTGTTCTTGTTTTTATGAATCATAAAATTCAAAATTTTATAATCATAACGTTTTCTTCAGTTTTCACAGCAACCAAATGGATAGTCCACAAACTTCTTTCCCTTACCAATTTAGTTCATTTAATTCTAAATGACTTAATTTTGGACGCTAGGGGAAATTTTTTTAAAAAAAAAAAACACACATTTCAGATGCGATGAAAATTAAATCGAAATTCTAGCACAGATACACTTCTAGTCATCAAAAAGACTGACCTGCAAGAAATGAATGCCATGTGAAGAGAAAGTATGAGCTATCAGCTCTGAGAACAGGAATGCAGAAAGATCCCTCAACCTCAGCCTTGCCCTCTTCATATACCCCAAAACGGAATTCAGAAAACAAGAAAACCGGAAAGTTCTACTACAGGAAGATTCAACCACAACAGCAAGCGTCTCACCGTGCGAAACAACTAGCTCCACAAAACCAGTCTCTGAAGCACAAGAACCAGCTACCACCACCGGGCTCTCTCTACTTCTCTTCCTACGAACGAAATGAATCCCATACATCCTATCCTCCAAGTCCCTATTCTTCTCTGAATTACCCGAAAAATCAGAGCTCGACCCATTCAATCTCTTCCTTTTTCTACTATAAACAATCCCGAATTTGCCATCTACACCACCATCTTTGTTGTCTTCGTCGTCAAAACCCCTACTATGCAGGTTCTTGCCCAACTGGGGAACTGTAATTTTGCGGCTAGTTTCAATGGTGGCGACTTCTCGCTTTGAACCAAGCTCATGCCATCCATTTTCCTTGCAATTAAGAACACCACCATCACCACCCCCAGAATTGCCAATCAGCTTAAACCACTCATCCCCATCATTACCTCTCTTGACCTTGCCTTCACCAGAATCTGGCCACAGCCGCCTTCCCGACCTCAAAACCCTCGCTCCATCCACACCTTTCACCACCCCAAAAACCCTCGTTGTCCGCCGCATTCCCACCGACGGCATCGGCGCGTGACTCCCGTACCGTACTCCCCGAGTCTCAATCTTCCCCTCCGACTCACCGAATTCCCCACCCAAACTCGGACTCACCGAGTCAAACGCGGACCCAGACACAGGCTCGAACTCAGTTCGCTCAGCACATAGAAATTTCATAATCCAAAGACGAAAAAGAAGAAACCACCATCGTACAAAGAATTGTACAGGAATCGGCCATCAAAAAACTCACTCATACACAAACAGTAAGAAACCAAAAAAGTTTCATCGATCAAGAAGACAGAGAAAGTAGAAAGTGAAACACATCTTCAACACTGAGATCTCTTCTTGCCCTCTAGAGAGAATCGAAATCAAGATGGATAGAGATTCTCCAGAATCAGTAATTCACTATAAATACACACACATAAACATACAAATATATATATAGAGAGAGATAGAGAGATGGAAGATCGGCGGTTTATGAGGCTTCACGTATTTCTTGTTACAACATAGAAAGAGAGAGATAGAGGTAAGGAGAGTGGAGGCAGAGCTTGCAGAGCGGGGATACGAAGTTTCTAGGGTTTATGATAGAAAACCACAGAGAAATAATCAGTAACCACTCGCCGACTTGTGAGAACCGTTTGATGGTGGAATGGACGGACGAGATTGAATGATGAGAGAAAATAGTTTGATGGCTCCAAAGAGGGACGTTTCAGCTGAGAGAGAGGGGTTTGTGTGCGCGTGAGTGTGTGTGGGTTCAAATGTGAGCGGATATTTTTAGTTTCGCTTCTGGTGAAAAGACGGAAATGGGCTTGATAGTGATAGGCAAACGAGGGGGGACAGCGAAGGGAATTGAATTGGTAACGATGGGGTTTAACGTCTTTAGCGTGTGGTAGCGAACATTTCTCCTTTGAATTCGGAAATTGAAGCGAAACCCAGTCACAGTTTCCATAAATATTTTAAATGATGCAATGAAAGGGTAGTACTTTTGATTAAATGACCAATTGGGCACTTTCTGTTATTAATAGGAAACGTGATGTTTGGTTGCAGGTTAAACATTTTGTCAGAAAATTAAAACGGAAATAAAGGAGAAAGTGATTTGTGGGGGGAAATGGAGATAGAGGAGCCAATTAAAAAAAAATAAAAAAAAATTAAAATTTAACTCTTTCAACTATCACCAATTTATATTTTACATCCCTATAGTTTTAATTACAATACATTGAACCCCTATAATTAAGATTTGTTACACTTTGCACCCTTCTATCAATTAGTCATTTGTTTCTTAGATTGAAAATTGATATTAGGCTTATTATTTTTACTATATAGTGAAACTGATTCATAAAAATTAAAATATATTGAAAAAAATAATGAAACTTCACTGATGATAAATGAATCATTAAAAAAATGGAGGCTTCACATATGCCTTTAACTTATGAAGGGCAACAAAAGAAACAATAAATTTTATTACCCTACATGTTCCATTAGTAACACTTATAGACACATTAGCAATCTAAGATCAATAAAATTTATAACTAATTGACATAAGGATGCAAAATAATATAAATTAAAACTACAGAGGGTCAATATATTGTAATTAAAACTATAAGGGTGTAAAGTGTAAATCCAGTAATTACGGAAGGGTCAAACTAGAATTTTCTTTTAAAAAAAGTAAAGAAATTGGGAAACTTCCTACTTTTGAGTCCAATTTGTTTCTTTTATAATATGAAAATAAAATGAGAAAAAGGTTGGAAAGCAGAAGAATGGGCCCGATGGTCAACGATTGAAAATTTTGAGGGAAAATCTTTTCCAAAAAAGGAAAGGAAAAAAAAAAAAAAAAAGTAATTTGTCACGGACCATCTGCCCATGGAAAGGAAGGTAGAATTGAGGGTTTATTTCTTACCTTAAAGAGAGAGAGAGAGAGGAAAAGGGTATCAAAGTGATGGTTCATGCAGTATTAAACCCTTCAATTTTATTATTTTTCAATATCTTATTAGTGTTTGGGTTTCTTTGATAATGTGCAAAATGAAACCCCACCAGCAACAGTTTATGATGTTGCAGTTCAAACATCCACTTCAGCATGGGATTGACTAGGATGAAAGCGCAAGTCTTGTGTACATAAAAAATTTCTATGAAATTTACAGAAAACAATTAAAGGGAAATTGCGGTTGCATAGGCCCTAATTCTTTCACTTTCATGAAAATTTCTTGTCCCTGCTCATGTCTCAACAGTCAACACAAGTAGTTAGCATCTTTCCTACACCCTACATTCTCAATCCTAACCAAATTAAAGGGAGGCTGGTCACATGAGCTACAGGATCAGGGGCATGAATAGGCCATCCATAAATGGATTAACTTGGTCCACTCCCAAGGTTAAGGCAGCATGAACTATCAGATTCCCTAAACTTTCTAGCCCCTGTTTGGATTTCGGAAAACTTGAGAAAAGGGAAATTCTTGAGAAATTTTTGAGCAATTCTCATTACCTTCCTTTCCCTCATCATGAGCCCTAGCAAGTGATAACAAGCAACAGCAGCAGAGAATTTAGTCTGACCTTAAAAAAAAAAACTCAGATATCCTGCAATCATTTCACAGCACCATAATTTTTCTTTCCTTTTACTTTTGTCGAAGCAAATCACAAGTTCAATTCTCACTTCCTTAATAGCTAAACATTAGTAGTGTCATCAAGTATGTACATACATGCGGTAGACATGTAAAATACATGGTCCATCGTGCTTAGATTTCATGTTACTATGGTCACCAAGGATAGTTATATCATGATATCAACGGGCCAACAAGGCAGGTGCAACTACAAAAGTAGAAAAGCAACATAGGTACATCAAAATTCAAAAAAGCAGTCTCCATGATCCCTTTAATCCTTCCTCTTCAACTTTAGCCATTTTACATTCTCATCCATTGACTTTGAAAACCATTTGCAAGAACCTTGCTTAAGCTAAAATCCATTAAGTTTATATTATTAAATGCAGTTTAGTCCTCCCTCTCCTAATTTTTCAGTTTATGATGTCGAAACTTCAAAATTACCCAAACATAATCTGTCAACTGAAGCATTTTTATTTAACAAAAAACAAAGCCACTTTAATATTCTATTATGTTCAAATTAAGTGGGGGAAAAAAAGTTGGGAATACATCTGAAAATTTGGTAATAATCTAAAATTTTAATTTGACAGAGAAAATATAACATTTTAAGAAATTCTGTTGTTTCCCTAAATTTTTTACTTTATAAACAAACACGACTAAAGTTGTCAACTAATAGCAAAACTGTTAATAAGGGTGTCCCTAAAAAGGGTTTACAAAATAAATGGATGAAACTACGAAATCCTAAAAGAGAAGGAAACATTAACAAAATAGCCTAAAAGGAGAGAGTTTCTTACGAACATTCCCAGCCCTCATGCATTGGCATTAATTATTGAAGATATAAATAAAAGTTTGGTCATCATATTGAATAACAGTTCAGCTGTATTTGGTCATTCAATAAATTTTGCAATATGAGTTGGCCATCTAATTGTATATTAATGGCAGTTTTGCTCTTTATATGAAATATTAAAAGGAATTTGATTATTAAATGAGATTTTAATAGTAGTTTACTTATTATATAATCATTCATGGTACAGTGGTTCCTGACTGCTGCTCCCCAGAAAATGGTTTACTTACCATTGAAAGACTACTGACTTATTTAACAAACTACATAAGGGTCCATTTCTTACCCAAAAATAAGAAAGGGTCCACTCAAATTCACCTAGTTTGAGCAAGACACACAGCAAAAGTCATACAAAAGTGGTCTTAACAGCTTACATTACCATGCACAACAATAATGAAAGACTTCACAAAAATTGCAAATATTAAGCTATATCCCAAAATGTAAATGAAGAAAACAAGGTGCTTAAGTCATGACAAATGCAGCTAATCAATTCTTAGAAGGCCGTTCAGTTACAGCTTAGAAAATTAAGTCATAACCTAAAATTGATGAACGAATCATCTAGTGCTCCATTCTCTTGCCAAGAAGGTGAAGAAAAAGAACTATAATTTAGAATCTTATTGTTTTTAATCCAACCCTGTAGAGTTGCAATAATGCTTAGTTTCTCTTCCTTTTCACTCCGTAGACAAGTGGAGCATTAAGGAACTTTTCGTTATGATATTTGCTTTGCAGATTCTTATGATTAATTTACAATGCTTTTCTTTTTTCTCATTTCAACAACCTCATCCTAATCCTACCCTAAAGGCATTTAATACTCTACCCAAACCTAAAAGTGTCTGACGGAATCAAATCCTATTCAGCTTGAGCCCTGAACCAGTGGTTTCATTTTTATTTTTATTTTTCTCAAAAAAATAAAAATAAAAGTACAAATAAAAGTCTGTACCGCAATTCAGCCAGTGGTTTTATCAGATATTGTCTTGAGGAGTTGTCTATAGTAAATATTAACAGCAAATACAAATCAAGAAATTAGAAACATAGAATAAGCAGTTTTCATCAATAATGAACTAACTGCAGTAGAACTGAAACTTGACTTACAGGATTAAAGGGGTCCCCCAGATAAAAGGCCACATAATGAATTGTGATCTGCAATTATAAGGTTTTCTGCTTTTAGTGCTTGAAAAATGTGGAAGTTTTTTTATCGACTCATCTTCCTGACTCCAGTCTGCAATTCCTGTCAGGTAGATTAGATAAATGGTATGGGCATCAAAATTTAGTAGCATTTGACATTATTGAATAGCAGGGAAACTGCATATACAAGAGATTGTTAGCATTCACTAGGCCCTGCAAGGAGATCGATTATTACATAAATAATCCTAAGGTAATGATCATTACTAAGCTGTAACTGTCTTTTTTTCTCTCTTTTTTAAATTCTTACCAAGAAAATATGTGTGCAGTCAGAATATATAATGCCTTAATCTTGATTTAAAGTATGTGGTACTTCTACCAAGTAGGCTGAGAGAAAAAAGAACAAAAATTATGGGGGTTATGATACTATCCAGTTAATGGACACTGTATGTTGCTGTGTCTCCCCATTCATGCATGCAGCCAAGATCTATGTCATTAAAAGAACCCCAAAGTTCAGTAGAAATATTGGGAATTTTGTTAATAAAATGTTAACATTGCTAAAAAATGTTAATAGGTACCCAAAGGGCTCAAAAACAAAAGGAAATACAAAAATTTAGGAAATATTGTTAGTCAAGACTAAATAACTTGAAAACCACCTTTTGCAGGAGTCTTGTCCAACAATTGAAGAGAAATAGATGGCTTTGCTGCATTTAAATTATAATTTTTCTATAAAGAGGATTTTAGAGGCAATATGAGGGGGCACTACACTAGAGGCTCTTCAAAGCTTGCAAAGTAGAAGAGAGGGGTTTGCTAGTTCACATGTGTGATATCCTCCATGGGTTGGGGCTGTAATCCCGTAACTGGATTTGGAGAGTTAGCTGGGGCAAAAAATACAAAGCCCCCGAGACGTGTCAGATTTCTGATCAGGTAGATGGCGGTGCAATTGAAAAAACTTAAAACTCCATTGGGAATCATTGCAGGGAGTTGTGGTGGGAGGGAGGGAGTCATCTTAAGGTAGCATCTACACCTACTTGTCTTTAATTAATATTGAGTTATTGACGATCTGGCATCCAGAAGGGTAAGGTGGTGGCAATTTTACCATCTATATGTAATTACAGTATAAATTTACCTATAATTATATTTGTTATACTTTTTTAATTGCTTCTTTAAAAATTACTTATGAAAGCAGCACATAGGTTTGTGTAAAAATCCATGAAATGATAATAAATTAGAGCAACAGCCTCTCAATTTATAACTTCCTGCATTATGACAGAGAATTTTGATTGAATACTTTTAATAAAATAATGCACTATTACATATTCTAGTCCGAGTCAACTATATTTATGTAATCTAATTTATTTGCTCTAATATAAATAGTTAACAGCCATTTGGTCAACAAGGGTTCAAGATCAAAGTAGAATTTAAAGAAATAGTTCATACCTTGCCTTAAGACCAATACTCTTCCTTCCACTAGAGATTTAGCACCCCTACAGTACAAAGAAAAGAGTCATGACTATTGATTACGACCGACACCTACTTTAGCCATTCAAAACTTTGAATAAATACTCAACAACCAGTGTTACCACAGTTTGTTAGTACCCTAGTGAATTGCGGTTCCAAAACACTATATTTGGCAACCCAAAAAATTTCTTTTTATTTCCCCTCGACTCATTGTAAGGCAATATCGAACAATAAATCAAAATCTAATAGCATATAGCTATTTGGGGAAAAGCTTTATGATAATGCTTCATGTATAATCTTTCATTGACTGAAAAGAAAACCACTCTTGCATTTAAAGCTACCTTGTCATGCTTAATTTCTAATTAAGCAATCTATGCAAGCTATTTTAGCCTGACCCATCATACCACGCTTTAGGGTGAGCAGCATGCCACTTATCCTTCCTTCTACACATATCATAGTGATCCCCATTCCAATTGACATCATTCCCATCACAGACCCGACAAATGGTGTTTTCCCAACAAGCACTTCTTCTTCCACCTCCCTTTCAAACAGAAGCCTCTTGCTCACAATTAACAGAAACTCTCACTGCCCGGCTGCTTGGGCATTTCACTAGCCATATTATCTGTTAATTGATCAGATAACTTAATGAAGATTTCCAACATACCCTCCAACCAGAAACACTCAATCAACTAGATTCCATCAATAGGAGGCATCCATGGGCCATGGCTATATTTAAAAGAGTCAACAGCCCACTCTATCACCAAAACCAATAGCCTAGCTTTCTCCAAGTACAATAAGACTTCACAAGTAAAACACCCAAAGACACAAATTTAAATACCCAACAAGAAATCCAGAATTATCGATTCAAGGTGCTCAGACCTGTAAACTGTCATATGGATTTTTGCCCCTTATCCTCAATTAGAAAACAAATTTTGTGATCTAAAAACTTCCATAGTTTAAAACACACCAAAGAGTCCGAATCAATATGAACAGTGTAAAACGTAAATTGCATCATCCACTGGCTAAAATGTACAATAACTATTCAAAACATCTGAAACTTGAATTCCAACCAACAAACAAACCACATTCAATGCACGTTGAGAACACAAGAGTCATAAAACGATTCAAAAATCAAAGAAAAAACAAATTGCTGATAAAGACATTCTCAGAGTTTACCTCAAGGCTTCAACAGAGGAGGCGGCCATGGGAACACGAAGATTCTTGAATATCGAATGGAAAAAACAACACAGAGTTTAGCTAACAAATTGAAGAAACACTAGCGGGGTTTGTTCTGATTGAAGTTTGAGGAATTGTAGGGAATTTTAGGTGAAATTCGAACGCAAATCTCTGAGATAAGAGGAAAGAAGATTTGAATTGGAGAATTGGAGAATTGGAATTGAAGCGTTGAGGCCAGAGCGGCCTGTTACGGGAACGAGAATCATCATTGACAGAGAACGAATGCTCCGTGTGCGATGAACTCTCTGAATGAAGAATGTCGTGGCAACTGGGAAGGGTCCTCTCTCTCTCCTCTCTCTCTCTCTCTCTCATATGGGGCAGGCAATGTAGAATTGGAGTGTACAAACACCGGAGTGCGTATTCAAACAAATAATTTCAAATTTTGTCGGATTCACTGGGAATTTACCCGGTTAAATTTAGAGCTCCAAAGCGAATTAAGCTATTTAAAAAATACTTAAAGTACTACTTAGCTTAATAAATTTATTGATACTTAAAATAATTAGCTTAATAAATTTATTGATACTTAAAATAAAAACTACTTAAGGCTAACTTATGCTTTTAAAGTGAATGAGTTTAGTTTTTAAATTTTAATTTTAAATTCCTTAAGTTATTGAATAAAATTTGAACAAATGACTACCCGGCTCGATCTAAATTAAGTGTATGAAAAATTTAACTCTGATTTCAATGCATTTAAACTCGAGAACTTTTACTTTCTAAGACATAGGACCAACTAGATTGGGATTATATTCTCTAATCAGATTTAATTAGCTCCGCTAAGGGCAATTGGACATGGTCGATGCAGTTAACTAAACTCCAGCTAAAGGAAACGTGACCTCTCTCCATGGGTTGCGCACGATTGAGAATCATTTTTGTTTCCCCATGTTCCCTTGATACGGCATTCCTTAAAGCAGTAATATATGACATAACAACAGTTGTTCGAAGCGGTTATTGAAAGCAATTTCTTGTTAGGCGAATATTTGTTTCAATTATTACAGAAATAACGATTTCCTCCTGCTAAACGGGATTAACATGCGCCGACCCATACACGTAATATGAGCTAGGTTAACCCGGCTTAATTAGGCAACGCCGCATCTCCATCCTTCACATCTATTTAATGATCAATTCCACTGGTATTTTGTAGACTTTTCCTAATTGAGCAATCTACGTACGTACACTTATTCGTTTCGATTATAAATAGTCTCTCTATCATACCATAATTTCCTTTACTGTAATCATAAAACTGTTTCTCTTTCAGTCATGTGCAAACATAATTTGTTTGCATTTCTCTTTTTGTGACATCCAAATCGATCTCGATCAACATAGATAAATCCAAAATTATTCACGAGTGTCGAACTATCCCTTCAGATATTTAACTCTGCTTCAACACACGTGGCATTGTTAGTATTTTTGGATAAATCATATGCACTATAGCTAAATAATTGGCTTTCAACATTCCTTGCAGTGAATTTATCTTTCCCAATAATGAGATAGCATTGTATTTGAGAGATCTAAGATGTTGAAGAACCTCAACCTGTGAAGCTTAAGGAAGTTGTCACAGTGGCAAATTAATGAGGTAACTTGTGTGTTGTGCCAATAGGCACTGTATTGTAAATTTCTAATGTCAGTAGATGACTAGATTGGGTTGAACAGAACCAGATTTCAATAGATATTGAATTTGCTTCTGTGCCTCCTATGGGAATTGGGCATAAAACACACTTATAAGAGATGGAAAGATGAGACAGTTAGGTGAGACTTGAGAGATGTTAGCACCTATACCAATTTGTAGAGTCTTTTTAGAATAAAAATTGATTCATTTTTGTTTTTAACACTCTAGATATGTTACTTCTACTCGTGTTTTAATTAATTTTTTAAAATGAGTGAAATTATCTGTAAATCCCATCCATTAGATAGTTAGGGCGCTAATATTTTATACTAAAGCCTCTACTTTATAAGGTATAGTTATTGATTACCTGAATTATATTCGCATAAAATATATATATTTTAGTGTCATAGTCAAAATTTAATTAAATTAAGAAGATTGGAAAAATTTTATGAGACCATACTTATAAAAAGAATTTTAATATAGTTTACATGACTTTTATTGTGATTAATAGAAGTGTAGGTGCATCATAGACTGCCGTGATACGTGCCGCTCGTGCTCGATGTCACGCGCGTGAACCAATGTATAGTATAGTTATAGATATAGATATAAATTCAAGTATTTTTTATTTATCAAAAGTTACATGACAATCAAATAATCCAAAGATTGTTTAATTAAATAATTTTTTTTTAATAATTATTCATACAAATAAGATCCATAAAAAATTATCAAAAGAATAATGGAGAGAGAAACTACTTCATAGAAGCCTAACTTTAGGAGGAGATCGTGTCCTTTACTCAAACTTCTAAAGTTCCTCAATAATCTTTTTTTTTTTCTTAATTCATTAATGCAAAATTTGGAAAAATATAAAGAAAAAAGAAAATGCCAAAGTCTAGATATCCAAGTATATCCAAACAGAAACCAAAACTAACTTGCTGCAGCCTCCCAAACTGATATTAAAATTGTTAATTTTTTAATTGGAAAATTTCATTCATCCTCCACAGTGCATTTGACCAATTTGGAACAGTTATTTCGAGAAACCGATCGTTAGAATTGTTGTTTAACTTATATTTATCATGAATGCAAAAAATCACATTGATCCGATGGTCGGTTTTTGCAAGTTTGAAAAAAATTGTAAACAATAATAAAAAAATTGTGAAAAACCATAACAGTATATTTTTGGAAAATTCAACCAGTTAAATCAATGTGATTTTTTGCATTCATGATACGTATAAGTAGAATATCAAATCCAATAGTCGGTTTCTTGAAATAGATGTTCCAAAATTGGTCAGAAATATTAGGGGGATGCTTGGCAAACTTAAGAACCTAGCCAGCTGAGGATAAGCCTGTCTGAATTTTATTTAGTACTGTTTGGTAAGTGCATTTTTTTTTCTGTAAATTAGTTCAATCATGTCCATAAAATAAGGCATAAATACAATTTTTTCCAAACTAACTGTAAACTGATTTACATAAAAACCATCTAAAAAAAAAATATCAGAACTAGCCGGATACAATTTTCAAAGTTCCCAGACTGGCCAAGGAAGAATGAGTAATATTTTCCTTTTTAATTTTGGCATTAAAATCTGAGGCTGAGTACTATAGTACTTATGCCAGCTGTGGCTTTAACTTTTTTCTGTCCTCTTATTTTTGAAATTTTTACTATTTTATATATATATATATATATACATATAAAATTTAATTACTCCGTAATTATTATGGTTGTAATATTTTCAGAAGTTGGCGTGCCCGCTACCTCCAGTCAATTGCGGATGGTTTGGTGAATGTATTGATTGCTGTCCTAATCCTCTTTTATTTTTATTTTCCCCCTCCCAAAAAAGAAAAATTTAAAAAGCCTACAACAAAATCTCTCCCTAAAGATTCATGAAATATTCCAATTACCCAATGAATGAAAAAACACTTCATCGAAACTCATCAACAGCCATCTCTTACCGTCCTACGTCCACTTTTTAAAATCCCTTATCAACCCCCAAAAAACAAAAGAATTGCAAAAGTTTTCTTAAAAAGGAAAAATGTTACGTTAAAAATTAGTAAAAAGGGCAAATAGTAAAAGCGTTGAAGGATCGTTCACGTAATTTCATTATCGGCTACGTGTATAAACATAAATGTCATGATATCTCGATAGCGATTGCGTAGTTTTGTTTGGCAAGCGAGAAAACAAATTCCCTTCTGTTTATTTCTGTCTATATATATACATATCTTCTTTACGAACTAATATTTTCTTTCTTGGCCAGGAAAAGAACTCAGAACTTTCCCGAGATATTTTATTTATTTTTGTATATTCTTCAATTGGGTAAGAAGTTCTTAATTTTTATTTTAAAAGTGTTATAATTTCGTATGTGTTTTAATTATCACATCTTCATTTTCCCTTCTCTGCAAATTTTGTATCTGAAGTAACCCAAAATTTTAATATTGTAGTTCCCTTTCAAATGTTTTAATGTACGGAACTCCTTGCCTTTGATATTTCTTTTGCTGCTGTCGTTGTTGGTTTTTTTCCCCCCTTCTTCTTCTCTGTCTATCTGTTATTTTAAATAACAATTTGTGGGTACTTACGGTAGCAGTTAAATAGTTGGAAAAGAATTAAAAGAAAAGTTCGAATCATATAACAGGTTGGGATTGAATCAGCTGTTGTAAGATACCGAGTTTTTTTTTTTCTTGTGTTTTTTGGGCATCCAAACGGAGCATTATGGAGTTTGAAACAAGAAATTTGTTGAAACTGTTATGTTTATTGCGTTTGATATATTTTTCTGTAGGTTTTTGATTGTTCTGTTGGCATTACTATGTGGAATATTGCTATTTCTTTGTAAATAAAATTGATGATGTTTTGCTGCTATTATGTATATTCAGGAATTTTCACTTTGGGGCATGTTACCAGAACGTGTGTATGTGTGTGTGTGTTGTTGATGCATCACCATTTGCATGCTTAGTTCCATAGCTTCCATGTGGAAATTTATGCATCTCCATTAATCAAATCACTTAAAATTACACAAAGTTGTTATATATATATATATATACGAATTGCATGTTTTTGCAGATTTTGGAGTTTTTGCCTTGGAACATTTTCTGGTGATATATATATATATATGTTGTCTCTTGTTTGATGAAGCATTGTTATCTTCTGGATTGATCTTCCATCTGCATGCTTAGTTTCACAGCTTCGAAGTGCAAAAGTATGCATCACCAATTTTCAAATTACTTAGAAGATTGTATAATAAATGAAGGTGGTCTTTAGAGTATGAGTAAGCTGATATTTTCATTAATTCTGTGGTTGGTTGCAGAGAAAATTGGGGAAAAGAAAAGAAAAAAAGAGGAAAGTTTGAATCTCATGTGTTGTTTTGGCCTTTTGAATTCCAAAATAATGAAGAAAATTTCACATCAATAGAGCCAAATAGGTGTATCTGTCTCAGTGCAGGGGAGCTTTTGTTTTCTTGGGTTTCAAGAAGTGAAAAATCTAAGCTTCAAAATTTTAGTTTCTTCTCTTTTGCATTATTCTCTCAGCAACCAGACAAATAATAATGCAATAAGGATTATATTTTATAACTTAATCTTTACATTCTAATTGAAATATTTTGTCCTCTAATACTGATATTATGTGTTTCTTGATTTTGTTTGTTTATGATTTCAACATAGTTTCATAAACTCATTGTAGAAATTCATTGTTTATGATTTTTTTATTCGTTCTGTTGTATTCCTCCTCCCTGACTTAACGTCTTATTTAGGTACCTCAAACAAAGTGGAAATCTTGGATTTGCTTTGACCTAAATGACTTAGAATTGAATACTGCTCATCACATTTAGTAAATATTATGTCGTTCGGAACTTCTGAAGCAGTACTTCAAGTTTTGTCCAGCTCTGTACCGCGTCTCTTATGTTCTGACCCATGTTTTAGCAAATCGGACTCAACATTTCCTTCTAAATCCTACGTAAAATGCATAAAGAAAAAGGCCTCAAGGTATATGAAATCGATCAACTGTTCAAGTATGCAACAAAGTCCCATAAGGACCTATGGGTTTCAAAATATAGGTGGTATTTTGTATGGAAATACTGTTATTGACCGATTGCGGATTTTGAGCTGCAAATGCCAACAGGCAGAAAGTGTAAGTGGGATAACTGCAGAGGATGGGAATGGAACTTGGTTCGTGGATAATGCAAAAAAATTAAATCCGATAAATGGTGTAGTGAATACGCCAAACATTCTAGAGTTTAAAGAGGCTCAACAATTGGATCAGAAGGAGGGTTTTCCATCCAATGGTTACTCACCTGCAGTTGAAACCGTCAGAGATACCTTTTACAAGGTTAGTGAGGATTCTATTGAGGATGAAGCATGGGACCTGCTGCGGGAATCTATGGTTTATTATTGTGGCAGTCCTATTGGAACAATTGCTGCAAAGGACCCAACCAGCTCTAATGTCTTGAATTATGATCAGGTCTTTATTCGTGACTTTATACCTTCCGGTATAGCTTTCCTATTGAAGGGAGAGTATGATATCGTCCGGAACTTCATCCTTCACACACTTCAGCTGCAGGTAATGTAATGGTTCTAATTATACCAACCACTTAATCTTAAAAACGAATTATGTTCATGTTTTTTTCCTTGGTTATACAATTGAGTGAATCATGCATTCATCATTCTCAAGTCTTAAACGTTCTATTTATTTTTCATGTTAAATACTGTTCTGCATCCATCAACATTTGTTCTGAATGTTTTTAGTTAAAATGGTGATAAATTGATCATTTACTTCTATTCTTTTTACCATCTAGTTGATTTTTTTAGTTTAGTAATTGCTAGAAATCAGATAATAGTTCACATCCTACTGGTTTGGATTAATGTTGGTTGATCTTGGTATGCATGATGTTTATGAGATATTTGTTCAGTATGTTGTAAAATTTTTGCATGATCATAGTCAAGTATGGTTACATACTTACATATGCTCATAGGTAACCACATCCATGATTCCATTTAGAAGGTAATAAATTTGCATTTACTGGGGTTGCCATTGCCAAATTTGGGAGTCATGGCAAAAATGGTACTCCAATGGGGTGCCATCCATGGCTCCCAAATTTGGCAATGGCATCAATGCCCCTCAAATTTGGGAAATTGTTTGGCAGTGGTCTTTGCCTCCCAAATAGTCCACGTCATATTCCCCTCCAATTTAAAGCTCTTTGGAGCAGAATGGTGCCAAATATGGGATCTCCCTATCGGAACATAATAGTGCCAAGTATGGGAGGAGCTCCCATTTTGCCACTGTACCAGTCCCAAATATGGAAATGGGAGGCCCAACTCGGAGCTCCCCCATTGAAGATGCTCTAAGGAGGCAAAATCTCAATATTGCATATGTAACCACATATGATAAAAATATGGCATTTGCTAACAAATAAGCAAAAATACAACTTTGTTATCAGCTGATATGCTGTGTCCATTTGACGGCATTGTATATAATAGAAGATGGTTAATACATAACAATTTAGTTATTTATGCTGCTTCTTTTTAAGTAAGTTGATTTTTCCTTTATTTCGGTATGCTTGACTGCTTTTCTTGCAGAGCTGGGAGAAAACAATGGACTGTCATAGTCCTGGTCAAGGGTTGATGCCGGCTAGTTTCAAGGTGCGCACAGTTCCTTTGGATGGTGATGATTTTGCAACAGAAGAGGTCCTGGATCCTGACTTTGGAGAGGCAGCAATTGGCCGTGTTGCACCAGTTGATTCTGGTAATCAAATATATCAGTTCAACAAGTTTTTTTTTCTAAAAGATTGAAAAAAATAAAATAAAATTTCTTGTAATAGGATGCCATAAATTAGTATATCTTTTTTCATTTTATTTTGTTTGTTTCAGGATTATGGTGGATTATATTGTTGCGTGCATATGGAAAAAGCTCTGGGGATCTTTCAGTTCAGGAGAAAGTTGATGTGCAAACTGGAATCAAGATGATTCTAAGGCTATGTCTTGCTGATGGTTTTGATATGTTCCCAACTTTATTGGTGACAGACGGTTCTTGCATGATAGATCGGCGCATGGGGATTCATGGCCATCCCCTGGAAATCCAGGTAAATATAGTTTCTTATCATTCTTGAATGGTTGTGAATTGTATTTCCTTCAAGAAGGAAAGTGTTATATCTTAGACTATGCAGCCATTGCATCCAACAAGGAAACATGAATGTGAAGTAAAAATAAATAATAAATAATGGTCCTTTTTTCTTTTCTTTCTTTTTCCCCTACTGGGAATAATTTGAATATTCTTGTATGTTGTAGTCATTGTTCGTCGTAAAGTATTCTATTATTAAAATGTCATTTAGAAGAAAACATAGATAGGTAGTTTTTTGGAAAGACTAAGTAAGTTTGGCTGGAGATGAAATTTATAGGGAGTAATTTGAAATTGCCATGGTGGAAATTGAGTAGTGGTCATGTGACTCATGTTAGGTTGCATGGAGCGCATGATTTGGGAGTGTAAGATGGGAGATTTGATTTCGAGTTTTCAGGGGCTTATGATCTCAAATCGACAAACATTTACTTCCATAAATTGGAGGACTATCTAGGGACTCTCACAGTTGATTGTATTGCTAGTTGAAACCAGATAACCTTTTTCCAACTAGTAGAGAGGAGTTTGAGATTGTCCCACGTGTTCAAAATATCAAATGGATCAATTACTTGGTTCTCTTTGAGGAAAAATTATTCGGTGAGCCAGACATATACGCCATTCTAGACACATGGAACTCCTTATGTGACTATCTTGTGATGGGTGCTATGTGTATAGGAGGTCACTGAATAATTTCTCCTCTTTGATCATTTCATTCTCCAGACTTTGAGTGTCGAAAATTATCCAAGGATCTGGTCGAGTGTTGGGTCAAATGAAACATGATGTATTAGAGAGAGGGCTTGCCTTTGTAACTTGCTTTGTTAGTTTCCACTTATGTTCTCTTCTGTTTAATCAAGTTCTACTTCATAGTCAGTTAATTTGAGGAAATGTTACAAAAATGTGATGTTTTATTCGGACCCGATGAACTTATTCTGGTATGGTGCATGTAAGGTTGTTTTGGTTTTTGTTCAGTGGCAAGTTTGCCATGTATAGGTCTGCATTAAAAGAGCAAACATGAAGAGAGTTCTTGCATCTAATGAAGAAAGGATTTAACTGGGAGTAGGAAGGGTTTCTTTCCATGTACAGCTGTGACCCTCCCTGTGCCAATGGAAGATGTTTGGCAGGGACACCTGATGGCCATTCAATAGACTTCATAACCATCAACTGTAGGATAAAATCAGCAAATAGTCTACTCAACACGCTATTCAGGGCAACTCTTTAAAATATCAACTAGAAGAGTTTTGATTATTTAATTGGTTTCCTTTTAGGAGATGAGGTGAAGATTGTAGTAAAAAAAATTTGTGAAGAATTGCATGAATTGATGGAAACACTTGCCTTATCAGATTCATGCAGTATACATGCAAAAGAAAGTTAAGGTTATCTTACTGGTCATATGAACGTGCCATTAACATATGTAAGTATCCGGAATGATGTTACCTGTTCTTGCAGGCATTATTTTACTCAGCATTACTTTGTGCACGTGAGATGCTTGCTCCAGAGGATGGATCAGCTGATCTTATCCGAGCGCTAAACAATCGTCTGGTTGCATTGTCATTCCATATCAGAGAGTATTATTGGATTGATATGAAAAAACTCAATGAGATTTACCGTTACAAGACTGAAGAGTACTCATATGATGCAGTCAACAAGTTCAACATTTACCCAGATCAGATTTCTCCTTGGCTGGTGGAATGGATGCCTAAAAAAGGAGGCTATCTAATTGGAAACTTGCAACCAGCTCACATGGATTTCCGTTTCTTTTCTCTTGGAAACTTGTGGTCTGTTGCAAGCAGTCTTGCAACTGTGGAGCAGTCACATGCCATATTGGATCTTATTGATGCTAAATGGGCAGATTTGGTGGCGGACATGCCATTCAAGATATGTTATCCAGCTCTTGAAGGTCAAGAGTGGCAGATTATCACAGGCTGTGATCCTAAGAACACGTAATATTTCTACCTTGATGATATTTGTTTTTTCTTTGATTTTGTTGTTTTCTTATGTCACCATTTGTTTGTGTCTGTGCAGGCCTTGGTCCTACCACAATGCAGGTTCCTGGCCAACTCTGCTCTGGCAGGTTAGTCACGGTACTAGTTTAGTAGTATTTGAGTTGAGGTACACATTTGGGGACTAGTCATGCTAGCGTGGTACTTAAAAAAAGTGTTTGTTATATTTTCCTTTTTGATGACATTTAAGAATATGTGCTGGATGACCAGCACGTATTTATATCTGCACTAGTGTCATGCTGCAAATTTATAGGATATTGGTCCCCATGTAGGAGAAATTATCCAGTGAGTGGGGCATATATAGTGAGTTGAGCATATATGGCCTCCTAGACACATAGCACTCATCATGTGATAGTCATGTGAGTAGTTCTTGTTTCTCGGGGCTTATATGCCCTGCTCATTGAATAATGAATAATTTTACCCCATGTAGAGTATTTCATTAACAATTATGTACCTGTATTTATCTGGGGTGTGTGAGAAACATTTGCTATATATCATTTTGACCATTCCAAAAATTCGACAAATCTAAATGGTTATGTGTAATAACTTGGTTTAAATTCAGCATTCGGAATTGGTAAGTAAAACTTTATGAAAAAAATGAAGTTGTAACATATTCAAGACCTTTTCCAGTTCACAGTTGCATGCATTAAGATGAATAGACCAGAAATTGCTGCAAAAGCAGTCGAGGTTGCTGAGAAACGCATATCACAAGACAAGTGGCCTGAATATTATGACACCAAAAGAGCAAGGTTCATCGGAAAGCAAGCATGCCTGTTCCAGACCTGGTCAATTGCAGGATACCTAGTGGCAAAGCTCCTCCTTGCTGACCCAAGTGCAGCAAAGATTCTGATAACCGAAGAGGATTCTGAGCTTGCTAATGCCTTCTCCTGCATGATCAGTTCCAACCCAAGACGAAAACGTGGTCGGAAGAGTTCAAAACAGACCTATATAGTATGAGTTTTGTGTCTTGCAACATTATTATTTGGCAGGATGCAATTGATCTGAACTGCATCTATTCATCCAAGTAAAGATGGGATAAATACCATCTGATTTGTATATTTATTCATGAGTCCTCCTCCATGGGCAATTATTTGAAAATGGGGTAATGAAGTGTAAAATATATTTTTTTTATTCTGGGTGGGTAAGCTGAAATTATTTCAAAGGCTTATCCTTGCATTGTAGGATTGAAAGTAGACCTGAAACATCCTGTGACTTTATGGATTACGGAGATGCTTATTTGTTCCGTGCTTTCTATATCATACTGATTAATGAATGGATAACTCATTGTATTTGAGGGTTGTGATTTTGTTTGAATTCTAATATTATATTAATAAAAAGAAAAAAACACGAAATCTTATATATACATAGGGAATCTATTATAAGGTGCAACTTACGTAAATTTGTGGAAGGTGACCAGCATAAGACCAATTGCAATTTTTTTTGAAAAACTGACCGATGAATTAGATACTCTTCTTATGTATATAATGTCTACCAAATATCACAAAATGCAATGGTCGGTTTCTGAAAAAAACAAGCTAGGAAAAAATTGTGATGTTTGGAAGAACAAAAAGGTTGTAGCTTTTCACAGTGACATTTTTCAGAAACTGAGTGTTGGATCACTGTGATTTTAGGTCGGAATGACATACATAAGAGGGGTATCTAATCCATGGTTGAACTTTTAAATTTTATTTTGTAACTTGTCATACAAAAGTAACCGTAGGCAACTTTGCTTAAGGTTTATAGTAAACTCTCTCTTTATATATATATATGTTGAAGTTGATTGTGATTTTGGTTTTTTCTAATTGTTGCAAGAAGAATTTTGATCAAACTTGAATTCGTGATACACTATATGGTTGAGCCTGCTAGTAAATTACAGGTAGAAGAATTTAGTGAAGCTTCCTTTGACCCAACAAGCAGACATGTGGCAGCAGTTGGTGAGGATCTCTTCGATCTTCTGCTGGCCAAGAATTTGGCCCTGTCAGCAAGAATTTCTTGTATCCGGCCGCTCATTGAATTATTATAGATAACTTTGTTTCAAAACAACAGAAAGTACTTCTTTGTTTTTTAAAAACAGAACCAGATCCTACCTGGATGTCTTTTTAATAGACCTGTACAAGAACATGAATCTCTCTCTGTTCTCTTTAACTGATTCTATGAATCTTATGGGACTGGGTGGCTTGGTTGGCATCCCATGGGATCTACAGCAGAGTTTTCAGGTGGCTAAAAAGCAAGCCAATTTTGATTTTTGCAGCGAAAACATAAAACTTCATAGTTTTTGGACTCTTTTTTTTCAATTGATTTGGTGCCAACATTCAGATGAGTCAAAGTTTGTGACATCTATTTGAGTTTTAAAAAATATGTATTATTATTTTTTTAATAAAAAATAAAAATATTGTTTTAAGAAATTTTTTATTTTTTGGTGGGAGGTGGGGGACAAGATAGAAGAGGTATAAGAGCAGCAAGACAAGAATAGAACAGCAACAAACCAATTCCAAACAACCTAGCTCACACCAGCAAAAGCAATAATTAATTCACAAGGTGAATTACAAAATAATGGTCATACCAATGAATAAATATTCCCCTCACACTCTCTGTGAGTGTGTATGGAACTGCCCAAAAATTTGACATTCAAGTTGAATGATAAAATATACGGGGATATCTTATCACGTGCTTGGGTTCAAATCTTCATTATTAACTCATGTGGACCATATGCAGTTCATCCCTCCCCTCGACTCTACCTACTTTGGTGGTATATATATATATGACCATGTTCTTTACAAATAAATCATGAGACAATTGGCGCATACTAGGGAATAAGACAAGACATCTCACTTTCTCATACACAAGCAAGCTAAATCCTAGCTTGAAGCATTCTAGTGTACAACACTAGACAGCAGATGCAAGCTAACAGAGAGTATTTACATGTACAAACTACAAAGTACAAACACTAAAGACAGAAATCCAAGTGCAAAATTTAATTAAATATGCCATCAAGATCATTTTCTATGATGTTGAGTAAGGATATATATATATATATATAGTCTTTTTGCTTATATATAACACAAAGGGATACACATGCTCGCACAAAGAATCTTTTAATTTTTTGAATTGTTACAACGACCGTCACTTTGACTGCTTTCTATAAGATATGAGATTCACCCTCATGTGAGAGGCAATCCATGTAGCATATTTCTTAAACTTTTGTCGTTTGAAATGATCGAAATGATACTTTTTATACTAAAATGAAAGACTCAAAAATTCCAAAGCATCAATCCTGCAAAGTGAGCCCTGCATTGTTTATATAGAAGGTGATGCTATCTTGATAAGTTACAGAGCTGTCCTAGCTTGGAAGGTTTATATATAGTATTTTGAATAATTGTGTTAAGATTATTTAGAAAATATATAGTACTAGCTAGTGTAAGTATAAACCATGCTTATAGGAAAAGAAATAAAGTTGCTGATTTCTTAACTAATATAGGGCATAGAATAAAATACAGTCAAATTTGTTCCAATCTTCTAAGGAAGATTTTATTTGTTCTAATCCTATACTGCATGTATAAATCTCTCTCTTAATTATGAAATCATCCATGTCCACAGTAAGACAGAGGAAGGAGAAAAGAAGAATCTCCTAAAGAAATGATTTGTTCCCTTGGTTGAGGCCTAATAAAGGGTTATTAGCATATATTAAATGAAACCAAATCAAGATTGGGTTTGCTGAGACATTCATAATGCCAATTATATCTTATTAATTTATTCATTACATTCAAGAATCTCAGACAAATTGGACTGACCTAAATAATAGTCCTCTTGAAATTATGATAACTCAAAAAAAGATTAAAAAAAAAAAAATCATGATATGGTAGTATTTAGGAAAATGATTTAATAGGTTTGTTATTAAAAAAAAAAATCATTATATCCCTCTCCCTCCCTCTCTCTCTCTCTCTCTCTCTCTCTCTACCAACCAGGCCTACAAATCACATGAGATAAGTCCCTTTGACCATCTTTTTGCTCTATATAGTGGAATTGAAATTTAAACCCCTTAGTGTACGGACTTTCCTAGTTCACACCCAAATTATGAGATAGGAAAATAAAAGTAGAATAAAAGATCAAAACACACACACAAGAACACCATATTTATGTGGTTTACCTAAATTAAGATCATGTTTACAGAATCATCGCAACGATTTCACTACTTTCAAAAAATAATACAGTAGGGCATAAAAAATATAACAAACTCTAATTAGAAGAGACAATATATATACCCAAAACTGGATCATAATCCAAAACGGGTAAAAAAAAAAAAAAAAAAAAAATTCCCTAGGAGAACATACCCTCTAAAAATTTGTCCATGAGCACTCCGGTTCGGGCCTATCAGCTCGAGTCTCCACTCCATGATTTAAGCCTCACAAAAAATTTCCATTTTAATTGTTTAACCTCTAAAGTCAAATTGAATCACACATATCAGATACAAAATCAAACTCCACAAGTCTTACAGTTACGAGAAGGGAAAAGATATTATTATTGCTACAAAGTCTGTAATTACTTAATTTATATGTTTCTCGTATTTTTATTTAATTAACGGATAAAGGATCACAATTTTAATCCTGTGCAAATTTTATTAGAAATATTAGTGTCCATTACCATGTCCCAATTATCTCTAACCTAATCACCATTACAAGCGGTTGATCATGGCTTCAATCTTGCCTAATGATATAAGGTGAATATTATATTATATTATATTAAGGTGCTCCTATAGAAATTTAAATTGGAATCATTATTCATTATTTAGAGCACCCCCACCTTCCCTACAGTTGTTAAAAATATATACCAAAGAAAAGAAAGATTAAAATAAAATAAAATCTAATAATGGAAAATATAACCAGAAATGGAATACATGGGCCCACCACCCTCCACGCTAAAGCCGGCCACAGGGCCCATCCCTATTTTGTGCCGGCCCAAACCCACACTCTCTACCCCTCCCACACCCTTCAAAACCTGTCTCTCTCCTCAATCTCTATCGTCATTTATTTCTTCTCTCACCACCACGCTCTCCACCCTCACCACCATCACCATGCAGCAGCCATGTTCCGACGACCTCGCCGACGATCTCCGCAGCTTGAGCTTCAATTCCACCACCACCACCACCACTACAGCCACCACTGCCACTACCGTCGATATGAAGCACAGCACGAGTTCCGGCTCCGAAACCACGTGGCCCACCTCAACCACTAAGCCACACGCGCCCTCCAGCGATCCATGTTGGGACGCAATTCGCCGGGCCCGACTCGAGAACGGGCTCGGGATCAGCGACGTGCGGTTCGTCCACCGGCTCGGGAGCGGTGATATTGGGAGCGTGTACCTGGTGGAGCTAAAATGCGCCAAAGGGTGTATGTTTGCGGCGAAGGTGATGGACAAGAAGGAACTCGTGAGTAGGAACAAAGAAAGTAGAGCGAGGATTGAGAGGGAAATATTGGAAATGTTGGATCATCCATTTTTGCCCACGCTTTATGCCACCTTGGACTCGACTAAATGGTCTTGCTTGTTGACGGAGTTTTGTCCCGGCGGCGATCTTCACGTTCTCCGGCAACGCCAACCGGATAAACGGTTCGACGAAGCTGCCGTCCGGTGCGTACAATTTATAATCTTTCTTTCTCTCTCTCTCTATACATGATTTATGTACGCATACTTCATGATGAAACATGATGCGTCGTAGAATGTGGGGTTCACGATAAGGATGATGAATGTTCATTATGTTGGGGTCCATGTGGCATTATCCGTGTCATTGAATGCGAGCCAACATCGCTTTTGGTGTGCCTGTGTTGCACTGGATCATTTATTGTCAGACTCTCTCATCACTCATCAGAGATGTTCACGATTATCTTTCTCGAAGAAGAAAGAACTTGAAGTGAGTTCTGAGAGTGAGCCATGGCGTGTCCTTACAGACACCATATTAAATTGCCACACGTGATCCTTGTCGTT
>JAESVK010000442.1:0-27094 GCA_017140935.1 Hamamelis virginiana | reverse complement strand
ATAAGCTAGTCGGAAAACAATTTCCATGGAAACAAACAGCCCTCAATTGTAGCCTTTTCTAAACCCTGATTAGATCCAACCCTACACAGCCCCGTTGTCATCATTTTACAAAGTTTGTACACACACTTGCATCAACCAGCGGGTAACACCAATTTTCCATCTTTTGCCAGCTTCTTCCTTCCATATATAAACAAGAGTTTCAGAGAGAAGATGCCACTTCGCCAGCACAGAGTGAAGACCGTTGCTTGCCACAGCAATGCCTTTTCTCATGCCCTTCTCTTTCTCTTCCAGATGTTATCTACATTCAATTAATTTCAAAACCGCCTCTCTCTCTCTCTCTCTCTCTTTCTCTTATATATATATACTCACCTCCCGCTCACTCTTACAATGTACAATTCTCTCTTTTCTTCAGTTTCACTCTTTCTAGGGTTTTGTTTCTAAGCAATGACGAACATTGAAGCTCTCAACCGGCAGCTTCAAGATCTCGTCCGCTCCATGGAAGAAGATGTACTCTGTCTCTCTTTTTACACACACACACACACACACGCATATGTATCTTAGTTTCTGTCTCTGTTTCTTGTTCTTGTTTGATTGATATATCGATTTCAGATTGCATGGGATCTGTAATTTATATATCTGCTGAGAAAACTCAAGTGAAAGGAAAGGAAAGCAAAGCTTTAAATTTTTTAACAGTATTGGATTGGAGTGGTTGTTGTAGAACTCTTAGATTTCTTTTCGTTTCCTACATTTTTCTCAGCAACCAAACATAGATATAATGATCTGATGGTTACTTTAATTGATCAGTTTAGTATCACGTCTGGTGTTATCATTCTGTTTTTGGTTTATTGACTAGGACTGAGGGAATTCATTGGATGTTTAATGATTTCAAAAGTTTATTATTGCTTAATCTTATTACTCGAGGAGAGTCTTCAAATTTGTTTAAAATCATGATTTTTTATATTATTTTATGTAGGGTTTATTGGACAACCAATTTGGACTTGTTCATTCGCTGAAGGAGGCAAACAGTCCGTTCTTTGTTGCGGAGCTGATCCCCATGTTTTGCAACGATGTGCAAGCTGTCATAAGAAATTTGACACAAACTCTGTACTTTTTTTTATCTTGATATCTATGATTGTTCTTCAGTTTTTTTAGATGGATTTTGTGTTTTACATTTGGACCTAATTTCTTTGTTCTTAATTTGTTTTCAGGGATCAGTCTTCAGTGGATTATTATGACATGGAAGAATACTGTATCAAACTCAAAGGAAGTACCTCATGGTAAATAAGGTTTCAACTTGTGTAATGGTGCATTCTTTTGAGGAGTGGAATTGCAATTGTTAAAAGTCTAATATATAATGAATGATGACGATTTAAGAATTTTTCAAATCATCATATCCATCCTTGCATGGGGTGCACCAACGAAGGGATTGGGATTTACTGTTTGATGGCTCTTTTTGTTATGTTGATACAGTTCTATGATATCCTTGTGAATGTTTGTAAAAATAAGAAGATTGAATAATTGTGAAAATTTGCATAGCTTGGATAATTCGAATTATTCAATCAAGTTATAGTCAACATATCTATGTCTAGACCTTCCAACCTTTTTGCATGTGTGCAATATATGCAGAGGCAAGATGGAGGTTAAGTGTGCTAAATTTTGAATCCAATGTTATTCATATTGAATGCTTCTTTTTCTGTTACGGCTAATATTGTTAATGTAATGAGCTTGCCAATGGATACAATAGTTAGCTCATGCCACGTTGTTTCCATCTGAGAACTAAATTGCATTTATTAAAGTCTTATCATGGATATTTAAGGATCTTCCTGATCGGCATTGACTTCCATCGATGTGTTGCAATAGGAAGTAGCGGTGGGATCAGGATTTACCTACTGATGATTCTGTTAGTCCAGTTGATATGAAGAATCTTTCCATTTGACTTATACGTTCCTTGCACGTGTGCACTAACAATGGGATCAGGATTTCCTCTCTCACGTGGTACAATAGATATGGGATCAGGACTTACTATTTGCCAATTCTTTTTGTTCATTTGTATTGAAGAATCTTCGTGATTGGCACATATATCCTTGTACGTGGTGCACATGTAGCAATGTGATCAGCATTTGTTGGTGGATTTATTTATTTATTTATATTTTTTATTTTTTTCATTCAGTTTTTTTCAATTCCACTTTGTTCTTATGGATGTTCAAAAAATTAATAATATATACATCAAAGAAAAAAAAAAGTTTTAATGCTTGTACAAACTCACATAGGCTGGATGATTTGAACATCCAGTCAAGTCAATTCATGATCAAGATATCCATGGCTAAAACCTTCCTATTCACATACACACATGTGTTCCATCTATACAGCAGTAGTCCAAGATGGAGGTTGAACATTCTGAATTTGGTCTTATGTTCTTCACATTGAATGTTTATTATTCTGATACATTTGTTCTCTTTTCTTGTTGAGATTTGATGTTTAACTATGCCATAGTTGATTTCCACATAAATATTAGTTAATATACTTTGAAAAGAATATGTAAAGCATTTTTAATACCATATTTAATGGCTAAGATTGGATACTGATTTTCTTTTTTCAAATTAATTTTTTAAGGAAAAAAAATTATTATAAAAAGGGAAGTATGGACGGGAGATTATATTTCCACGGTCCAGAATGATAGTGTTAATTAGATAATCTTGATAATGCCATTGCGTTATTTTTCTTTAACTGGTATGACATTTAAGTGGGATGCAACAAATGGAACTATGTAGCTTGTGCATTTATGCTATGTACTCCACAGGCTGTGTGGAATCCTCTTCTTGTCTTCCTGCCCGCTTATTGATTATGCATTTAATCTTGCTATTTTTGCTCAATTTTTGTGTTCCAGCATTGGTGCTTGTCGTATGACACTTGCATGTGCTGATCTTTGTCGAGCTATTGACAACAGATCTAAAGAAGGGTAAGGAGGCCTTGTCATCATATGCCCAAATAGTTTTATCTGCATCAGGTTTATTTTATTTTATTTTGTGTGTGTGTGCATGTGTTTTTTAAATCTTTTGACAATTTGTGTAAAAAAGGTTGAACAATCTGCATTCTTTATTAAATTTGGTTTGGAATTGTATTTTTCACCAAATCTCTATGATTGGGCATCTCAAATCATTAATCGCAAAGGGTGATGCCATGGTTTTTCACGGAAAGAGGGAGGATGATGGAGTGGAGGAGAGGAGAGGAGAAAGGAGGAAATGAGAGACCTTGGGTTTAAGTGAAATTTTTTTTTTTTTCTCATAGTAATGATGGATAACTATAAGCAAAGCCATGTGTCGGGCTTGTGGCTCATGTGTGGGGAGATAACTAGTGAGATGGGCACACATGATGATACATCATTTATCTTTAGGAGAGACGTGTCCCATAATCTCTCCTCCACTCACCGTTGGGCTCTGGCAGCTTAGCTAGGGGCAAAGCATTAAACAGTCTAATATGGCATCAGCAGCATTAGCTGGAATCTGTTAATGTGTGTTAAAGTGCTGCATATGCCATGCTATGTTACATGGACTCGTGTACGAGTGTCGGATGCGGGTACGTGTCCAAGTGTCGGATTTGTCTATTTTTCAAAGATTTTCCACTATTTCGAAGTATCCGATTAGAGTACCCTTATCCTTGTCCAAGTATCCGGTACTTCAGGGTGAAGCGAAGAGTCCGTGTAACATAGATGCCATGTAATGGGGTCATGCGTAGCTAGCTTTCCCCTCTTTGGCACCAAACATATGACCCCTTTGTAGTTTCCTAGCATGACAGACTTACCGTGGTATGGCATATGAATATCTCTACCAATGCGACACCCTTGTGCGAGGCCCACAAAAATATAATCTCTTACTGTAATCGCTTTATGTTTTATATTGGGTTCGAAGAGTTCAAATCAGGTAGAATTTCCTTACTTGATGCATTATAAAGGCATCAATTATCTTATGACCTCTTCTATTGATAATTGTCATTTATTAATGAGCTCTCTTTGTTTCCTTCATTCAAGTGCATTTGAATTCTATACAACATCCATGTCAATGTCCACAATTATATTAAGTTTTTGGATTTCTTCATTTCAGGCACACTAGTTCTTGTTGGATATTGACACTTATGTCTATGCCTTGTTATATATTTAAAGAAACTTATATATTTGGGATTCTTAGGCTTTGAGATTTAAAATGTGCCCAACTTATGTATTGGATGATCAATTGGGGAGCCTTTTAATTTGTTGATATCTCCATGCTTTAGCGAGATTCAGCATTGAATATACACTTTTTAAATGGATTATATATATAGTTTTGAATCCCAAAGAAGGGACTTTCACAAGTTTATCCTTGGGCTCTGTTTGTTTCAATGATATACTTGCGTTGTAAAAGGATTTCAATGTTATACATATCCGTAAAAAGATTTCCAAGTAAAACTATTCGTTCAAAAAAATGCAAATCCATTTATATGTAAAATAGTTACGTTCCTCTTATTTTTCAACTGTTCAGCTAAAACTTTTAAGCGATAACTGCAAACATTTTTCAACTGTTTTGCAATGTAAGAGAAGGTGGTCAACCGATTGCGAGGCAACCTTTAATCTTTGGCCTATGCAACCCTGAATTGCAAATCCATTTATACGTAAAATAGTTACTTTCCTCTTATTTTTCAACTGTTCAGCTAAAACTTTTAAGCGATAACTGCAAACATTTTTCAACTGTTTTGCAATGTAAGAGAAGGTGGTCAACCGATAGCGAGGCAACCTTTAATCTTTGGCCTTTGCAACCCTGAATTGCAAAATATCTTAATTTCTAGATGAATATTTTTTCTCTTAATATGCTGTTTCGTTGCCATCTGATAATACTGTTAAGAGATAAAGCTGTCAATGACATGAATCTTTTATGGTATAATACTAGGTTCTTTTCCTTGTTTTTAATCTCATTAAATGTTAAAGGTTTTGTGTGTATGTGTGTGGTGCTTGTGTCATTCTCCTAATTGCCTGGAAATTTTTTCCTTCACTTCTGTAAATTTTTTTTCTTTTAGGTGCCTTCTAGCATTGAATGGAATCAAACATGAATACTATAATCTGCGAGGCAAGCTGGACACCATTCTCCAGGTATTGCAGAATATGAATTAGTCTTTATGGATTCCCTTTATACAGTTCGCACAGATATAGATAATACACATGAATTTCATTCATCTGTAAATAATATAATTTCTTGCCTTTCTAGAAGACACTTATGAAGAGGTACTGTATTGTATCATATGGGTGTGAGCCAATAGGACTAATATAAGTCACAACTGTTTAGGGAATTCTTGACCTGCATGTGAGGAGTATTACTCCTCATTGTCAGACTTGCTGAGCCTTCTTTCCTTTTAGGACCTTAGTTCAAAGCTGTGTTTTCTTCTTTGATCCTGTCAAGGAGTTAATACAGTGCCTTTTAATTGAATTGTACAACTCCTTATTGGTACATCCATAAGTACTGTACTATTGTCTGCCTTTGAACAAAGTAGCAAACCATCTCAGCTGATTTCTTTTACTCTCATAAGTCATACTCAACCTAATAATGCCACTGATTTATTTTTTTCATATGGCAATATGTACGGTAATATATATTTAGCAAATATAAATTTCTGATTATTTGTCTATAATTTGTTAAATACTTAACCTATAGTAACCAATGATTATATGCGCGATTTTTGAGCGATTCATTTAGGGATAAGGCAAGGCATGAAGATAGCTAGATAAAGAAGTGAACAAAAGCAATAAATCATATTGACCTAAAATAAAAAACACTAAAGTGCACCCAAAATATATTAGGATGCCAGAAGAAATAAGTGAGGAAAGAGCATTCATTATCTTAATATTTATAATAAGAGTCATGTTATTGGATTATATCAAATTATAAGATTATCACCGATTCACTATCAGCTATTAGTGCATCATAACTTCTCCGTTCATCATGAATCTCATAAGGTATGTATAGGAATTAGTTACTTGTTGACCTGGCAGCTAGAGTTTATTCAAAAGTGTATGATGCTTGGAGAGAGAGAGAGAGAGAGTGCAAGCATTTCTAAGAGAGTTGTACATTTGCAGTTTTTGAAGTGTACCTTATATGGATCAGACGGCTCTGCAGTTTGCTGTTTGTCCATTTGCCAAAACAACTTATTCTTGCCTTTCCTTTCTCTTGGTCTACTATTCTTGGCTTTAATCATCCATTCGGTGAAATGGCGGTGTGGATGGAAAAATGGGGGATTGACAAGATTAATGAAATGATGGTGTGAAGCAAGACTCGAGAATACAATGGAGGGATGGAGGGATTTTGTGAGCTCTCTACTCGAATCATATTTCGAATGAGAAAAAGGGAGCAAGGCATACAAGGGAAAGAAATAGAACAATGTTGAGAAAGTTTATTTGCTTAGATAGCAGCTTGGGAGCAGGGGATGAATGCTATGAATAATGTGCCTTTTGTAGTGATTCTTTGGTATATATCTGCAAAGAGTGAAATCACCTAATTGTTGTCAACTCAGAGTTTGGAGTGGATAACGTTAAATGTGTGAACTTCCCTTGAATCCTTATTCCCAGTCCTCACATACACAACCTTTTCAATTTCTGCTTCCAGTTATGTAATCTTTTCTTTATTGTTGTGAATATTATTTTGATACATTGATGGTAAGCATTTACTGCTGTTAGCTTGTTGGTTCTAATATATATTCTCTGGGATCTTTTTGGTGCAGCTGGAAAGGAGAATCGTTTCAAATGACACCACACGACCATGATAGGTGAGATGTGGTGTGCTTTCCCCAGATGTGTGGACAGTTTCTGAGCATCAGATAATCCAGAGAGCGGGGGACCTATGTAATAAAGTTTAAAGAAACTTGTCGGTGGCCTTTTTTCCTGTTTTAAGATCAAAACTGCCTTCCTTTCGTAGGGTTTCATACTTTTAAGGCATATATAATCAATAATTGAACTATATAGAACTTTGTTTGCGTGTCATATGCAAACCCAATGCCCTCAAAGAATTGCATGATGGTGGGAATCATTCCACCCACCCCTGTTTGGGTTTTTGGGGTTGGCATTGGGATATCCTACTCCATTCATGTGTTTGTTTTGGTTCCAAAGTTTTTGGTGAATCCATGAATATCCTCAAGTGAGTTCTGGCCTCAAAAGATAAGAACAAGGTTAGGGTTAGGGTCTGTCAGGAATTTGACTGGAGAGGATGCTTAAATATTTTTTTTTGAACCCTCCGGCCTGGGTCAGGGGAGATGATGTAGTTGTTGTCATGTTAATCCTGGCAATTAACACATGCTTTTCAGGAAGATTATGAATCTTGGCCGCTAATGCCAATCTTGCTGCATAAGATTTCTTGTGGGCTATGCAGGACATGGAAAACCTGCTCAAAACCACCAGACTTCTGTTCAGTTGGCAAGAATTGCATGCAAGAAGGTTCAGCTTCATGCATGAAATGGTGCTCTTTCAGGCTTTCAGCATATTCTGTGGATTGATTTTCTCGTTTGAACATTGAATTTAATGTTATAAGCCAAAGCCTCCAACGTAAACCTGATGGACCCGAAAGGAGTTTGCAGGGGTTTGGAAATTAATCAGGTATAGTGCCAATGCCTTCTGTTGAGTATCAGAAAGCCTTGAAGCATCTTACATGGCATGGCATCTTGTAATCTTTTGGGTAATTGTCTCCTCCAGCTACACTCTACTGTTTTCGGGACTCTGCTACACAACCACATCACCACCCGAGTCAGTCGGTCACCAACTTCCTACACCTTCATCACAGCCTCTTCATTCTTTCATTACCACCTCCAGCTGAAAGACATCCATCACCTCCATTGCTAGCACTTGCTGAACCCACCTCTGCCATCACCACTAACAGAACTAAACCACCAACCTGCCAGTCAACTCAGTCCGGTGACCACAACCTGTTTAAATGATTTTTATCCAAAACTCTACACAGGGCTCCTTTTGGAACAGAAATAAGAAACCATTATTTATTTACAAGAAGGGGATATGAAGTTAATGCGGAAGAAAAAACATTTGGCATGCATTTATGTTGTCTCCACATTGTGAAAACTAATAACTGTTCCAAGTGGAACACGCCCTAAAAATGTGTTGATGAAAATTTTCATTATTTTCAATATTTAAAATAAAAAATGTTTTTCAGAACAAAATTAAACAGGTACTTGCTTAAATTCCAAACTAAATTCAGTATGGCGACCATGTCTGAATGAAAAATTTTATAGCTTTGAAGCAGCTTAGAGACTTTGATTGATAAGAGATGCCAAAAAACCTAGGGAAAAACAGTGATGGCCCTGGCTTATCGTGTGGGACTTCGATGAGAAAGCAAGTACATTCTAATAACCAAATCATAATGCGGGTCTTTGATAAGGAAGCAAGGGCATTCTAATAACTCAATCATAATGCTTCTCTTCACGAGGGAAATTACCCTCCACTGTAAGACAATTTCCTTTCCTTTCCCCCACAATTTCCTTCTCCCATCTCCATGCCCATGCACAGCAACTTTATCAGCACCAAAACAAGCAGACATCAATGGCTTGCAATATACTTGTTGCTACAGCTCCTCTGATTCTTATTCAGACATTGGGCCATTCTATAAGGCGCAACTAGTAATAATCAATGGCAATGACATGCAACAAGAATACAAATACCAGTGTCTAAATGGCAATAAATTCCAGCGTTACAGTCATGACTTGAGTTTTTTACTGTATTGCTCAGTGAAATATCAATGTAATAGCAATGAAATCACAGAAGGGCAGTACTCAACAGCAGGAAACCCAAAAAAAAAATCAATTCTCAATAGTTGTACCCACATCTATCGGCCAGATTATGTAACTTCTGATTCCACCCTAAGCTATTGCACTTAATGGACGGTTAGATGAACAGGTATTATATTTACTTGTAGATGGCACCTGTTCCTCTAAAAGCTATTTGATGAGCCGGTTATATATAACCCCCTTGACACATCACCCATCATGTGTCTGTCATGTGACAGTGCTAATTTTGTGACTGTCATGTGATAGTGTTATGTGTCTAGGAGGTTACCGGTAAACAACTATTTGATTGATTAAGTCCATACGGGTATTATATCTACCTGCCACGTAATTGGTAGCTGTCACCTGTTTCTCAAGGGGAACAACTATTTGATGGATGAAGTTCATAAATAAAAATTCAAATTTATCATTACTGAAATAATCTGTAACATTATCACCACAGTTAACTAGTCTTCGTTCTAGAAAAATATTCAAAACCCACATTCTCTGGAGATGAAATTTCTGAAGTCTTGCTAAAGTCTGACTGGAGAAACCTCAGTAAACAAAATATCGACATCCTCGATCCTCAATCAAAGAGACTGAAGCCCATATCCTGCAACAAGTAGAACAAACGTGAAGCCACATCAGATATAATGGAATTGGATTATTTGCTGTGCAATGTGCATATGTACACATGGTTACAATAGCCTGTCTAGATGACACTTGAATCATATAGCAGCCAAAAGTACTGATTATATACAAAGTGATATTCTGGCAGTTGGCTTAAGCATATTTTTAAAAACAAATCACTGACTAATTAGGGGCAGAAAACATATGGGCCCACTGCCATATTTTCAAAAGTGAACGCTTCCTCATTTGGCTACAACAAACTCTAATCAAATTTCAGCTCTCTCCTCATTAAGTTGCCCGAGTTCACCACTAAAACTTTACTCCTAGTGGCTAGTGCGTAGTCTAAGGAGAGAACATGGGAATTGATATTTTGGTAGTCGAGCCAACAAATGGCTCCCCACAAATTGGTTGGGCATGCGAATTGGAAACTATGCTAGATATGTACAAATTGAAAGAGAGGGTTAATTGTTAGGATATGGGGCACCCTCCTGGTAGCCTACTCCAAAAAGCAAATTAAAAAATTGAGGTGCTTTGAGCTGACTCCATAGAATACACTGAAGACTACATGTGACAACTAATATATAATCAGTAAATCAGGATTTTAATGGGATTTCATCATAGAATGCTTACATCATCTGATTCCTCTTTCTCTTCCACCTTTTCCTCTTTCTTTGGCTCAGCAGCTGGTGCAGCAACGGCACCACCTCCAGCACCACCAGCAGCAGCAAATGCAACAGCACCACCTCCACCACCACCAGAAGGCACCGATGCCAGTTTCTCTCTTCCACATGCAATAAGCTCTGTTATATCTTTACCCTTAACTTCAGACAAAAGCAGCTCAATCCTATCATCATCAGCTTCAGCTCCAACTGTGAATCAAATTAACATAGTTTTAATGATAATATCCAAATGCATGCCTCATAGAAGTTCATGTCTAAAGAATCATCAAAACCAGCCTTCAACAACTTAATGTTGGCTTAGAATCTGAACTTCAAGTTTGCAATTTAGATTGGGCAACGCATCCACAATTGCACATATAAAATTAGAGTTGAGTTTGGTACTCTAAGTTGGAGTTTCTAACACTAATGATTGCCCTAACCATTTTTTTAGAGAATTTTAGGATCAATCATTAGTAACATGAACCAATGAACTGCAATCAAACATACCCAGAAAATGAAGTTATATCAATTAACTATTTTAATATATAGTTATTGAGAAAAATTATTTTGAGCAGAGTGATTGGTTTCTCCTATCGTACTATGTTCTTTTGGTCAGTAACACCTTCATTTAGTACCCAATACAACTTGCAAGCAATACTTGAAAGGTTACTCATAAATTATTATGGCATAGCTGCATAGCATGTTCAATTATTTAATCCTTTTATTGTTGCCCTGAAACACTAAAATTAAAACCAATCGAATGGACCCCAAAAACCCCAGTCTCCTCCAACTAGGTTCAGGCCTTCAGGGTCCACCATTGGGAACCAATCATACACAACTTATATCTCAAAATGCAAGCAAATAAAAAAGAGGGTGTAATTTACATTACCAAATGGTGCACTGAAAGCAAACAAATAATAAAAATCTACCCAACCCAGTTCAATCCAATTGAGCCTCATCTCAGCTATAATAGTTTGGCTACAACTCCCATGAGTTTCCTTCTCACTCTATCTCATGCCATATCTTCTGTAAAATATAATATAACCACATTAATATTCGATCTGTAATTTTCAGACAAGGGTGAACTTGTATAATGGTTGAATGATTGTGGGTTCAACTTGATCCTTGGGTGACACAGAGGACAATATGCAAAAGAACAACACCTATATCTAGGAAACCAAATGGCACAAACCATAGTAATCTATAATGCTATGCACCTTCTAAAATATGTTTTCTGTTATAAGTAGAAAAACAGAAATGCCATTGAGAAAGCATCCTGTGCTCGTGAGTTTCTGAGAAACAAAATGAATAGAAGAACTATCAAAACACAAGTACCAAAGCAAAAACGAAAAGAAGCTTTTAAAAAACAGGAAACCAAAGGGGGCAAACCACACATACACAGACAGGAAACACTACCAAACAAGCCCCAATAATAACCAATCCAAACAGCTTATCATCGAACATTGTTGCAGATATATAATGGAAAATTTGAAACTCTAACCTCAGATCAAAACAATGAACATCACAAGGGTTCCTGTTATTTGTTCACTTTAGTTAAAGTGAGCAAATGCTGATAAGAGAAGCTCTCTCTCTCTCTCTCTATATATATATATATATATAAACATGAATGTTAGAAAAGAGAGATCAAAAGGAGCGGAAATAGAAAGAAAGTTACCTGATCCAAGGATGCCCTTCAAATCATCGGTTGAAGGGCTTGCGTTGCCTCCCAACACGGCCAGCAAATACGCTGCTACTACCTTCATCTCTGCCTCTAAAACAAACTGATAGAGATAAGGTATTAATGTCAACACGACAGGGAAGAGAAAGTGTGTGTGTGTGTGTAGAGAGAGAGAGAGAGAGAGAGAGAGATTACTGTGAAGTGTTTAGTTCTGCAGAGATGAGGAGGTTGTTGCTTCTTTCAAGGGTTTATGAGAGAGAGAAAGAGAGGGGTTCGAACAGTCTTTTATATATAGTTAGGGTTTCGCGTTTGGATGTTTTGTCTCAACTTTCAAGTCATATGACCATTGTGATTTGTTTGGTGGCTGGGGTATATCCTGGACACCTTGCTTTTCCTTGTTTCGTTTTTCATAGACTAAAAAATTCATATGAATTGCTGGAGCTAGCCCATATGGAGGTAGACTGGATGGGTTGAGGTTTTGGATTGTTGGTTTCTGTTTTAAAATTTCATGCTAGTATTTTATTAGAAAAATGCTATATTATTCTACACTTTAATTTAAAATTAAAAATCATCATGACGTGTCATTTTTTGAGTGGTGAAGTCTCTCATCCCAAATTTATTCCATCTTTTTTAACACACCATTCAAAGCAGGACATGTAAGGGGTGGTTTTAAATTTTAAGTTAAAGTGTTTGGTACTATAGCATTTTTGCTATAAATATGAGTCAGGTTTTCTTGACACAGAGTTTTTAATTCTAATTTGACTCGCGGGTTGCAAAATCCAGTATGAGATAAGTGTTTTTAAGAAACCGGCAATGGGATTAGATATTCTACTTATATACATTATGTATGCCAAAAATCACATTGATCCAAAAATCAACTGTGATGGTTTTATATAGTTTTTTACAATTTAATTTAAAACCGTGATATATTTGAAAAAGTAGCCATTGGTATATATATTATGTATATATATAGAACATCTAATCCAATGATTAGTTTATCAAAATACTTATTATTCCATGTTGGGTTTTTGAAACCACATGTTAAGTTAGGATTAAAAGTTGTGTCAAGGGAACGTATTCCTATAAATATAATTGTTATAATTGATATTTTGAAGTTTTTTTTTAAAAAAAAAAAAAAACAAAGAAAGAGAAAAGGATTTCTTTTTCTTTGAAATCAAAATAATGGTATTTTAGAAATTCATTTACCCTAATTTGAGATTTAAAAATTTATTTTCTTTCATAATTTAATGACCAACACCAAATGACAACGAATCACGCCTCTAATAAAGTGGTGTTGGTGACAACTCCATAACTCCTTTTAAATATTTTGTCAGGAAGACAACTATTTTCTTAAATTTTTAAATTTATAATGATGAATTTATTTACAAAATTATATGTAAAAAGCCATAATAATTATCATCATACTATAATCTAAAATAAAAAATAAAATAAGTACATACCTTTGTGTTTAATGCATTGAAGAGTATGAACAATCATTAGTCACTAAAAATCCAAATGTCAGCCTGCAATTCAGAGCGCATTTGCACTACTGTTAAATCAATCAAAGGTCCTCAAGTAAGCACTATGAGAGAGCAGTGCGCGCTGACTTTGACGCATGGTTGGGAGAGTGGAAACCCACTGTCTTCTCTATCATTTTCTTGGCTAAATCTTCAACCAAAAAGGACAGTTCAGTTGTAATTACTTTTGTACCAACCAATAATGCTAAAATCAATTCTTAATCTAACCACAACCAACAATATTTACAGATTTTAATGCAGACACAGATGAGAAAAATATTGAAAAATTTAGTCTCTAATGGAGTATATATGAAAACCAAGACCTTCCCAAGTTTGATCTGCACTCAAAACCTTCATTTTCTTGTTCTCTGAATATGGGGAATGGAAGTGAGACATTACCCATCAATTCTCATGAATTGTGCAGTTCAGAAATGTCTCTTTTTTCGAATCAGAACGACGGTGACTTGACAGTGACAGGGTCTCAGGTGCAAGAAAGGAATGGATTTGAATCAACAGCTGCAGTGAAGTTGCAGAAAGTTTATCGGAGTTATCGTACCCGCCGCAGGTTAGCGGATTCTGCTGTAGTTGCTGAAGAGCTTTGGTAGGTGACATGATTTCATAAAGAGTCTTAACTTAGTATCACGGACATGAGACATCTTTCATTACATGCAATTCATACAGTTCTTTCCTGTGTATCATATGTGTTAAAATTCATGGGAAATAATGTGTTGTTATAGCAATTCCTATGCAAAACTAGGTTCTTTATTATGTGATTCTTCTCTCTCTCTCTCTGGATAATTCTTTGGTTGGATTGAAAAGATAAGAGGGTGATGATTGATGAATGTTTGAAGGTGGCAAGCTATAGATTTTGCTCGGCTGAATCACAGCACAGTTTCATTCTTCAATTTTTCGAAACCAGAAACGGCAGCATCAAGGTGGAGTAGGATCAGCTTGATTGCTTCAAAGGCATGTTGATTACTTCTTATTAAGACTCAAGTATAATGTTTGGTTTTAATTTCTTGATCAAGAAGTCTTTTTGCTTAGTTCTTTTAATCAGAAAGTGCAAAGGTATTCTTTTGTTGAAATAAAAAAGATAAAGAAAATTTAAATAGTGAAAAAGTAGATAATTATAATAATGGTTATAAGTAATTATAATCATTGTAGATTGATATGTTGGTATCATGCAATTTGACTTTGGCAGGTTGGCAAAGGTTTATGCAAAGATGCCAAGGCTCAGAAATTAGCTTTTCAACATTGGATTGAAGCTGTAAGCCTCCATTCTGATCTCTGAAAATTTGATTTTTTTTTTCTACAGTGCTTCATGACTATCATTATCATCATCATCATTCTCTGGTGTAGATTGACCCGAGGCATCGCTATGGCCATAATTTGAACTTGTACTATGAAGAATGGTGTAAAGGAGATGCAGGGCAGCCATTTTTCTACTGGTTTGTGTACCCTTTTCCCCTCTGTTTTCCCCTGTGAGTAAGGTTATCTTGAGCTGAGGGCGCCTTTATATCCTTACCATGTTGTTTCTATTCAAATCAAATGTCTTTGGCTCAATGGGGTATGCCAATTATCAATATGAATATTTATTAAAAGATGAGATTTTCAAGATGGACTTTTGTGAGAGGGGACAAGAAATTGGTACATAAAAGTGGGACAGAAGATCTCCACTCATCAATTAGTTGTGCAGAACCCTCTATTTTGTCCTAATAAAAATTTAAGAACCTCATCGTTTTTTGAGTTCGAATATGATGGGGATAATCATGCAGACCTGGGAAAAGTGGGAGTAGTACAAACACCCTCTGCACTGCCCTCTAGCTCCCACATGTAAATACCCTATACAGGAATGTTCTTCATTTAATTATTAGGAAAGAAGTAACTGATAATACCTTGATGACCACTTTTACAGTTGCCCTGAGTCTGCAGCACGTTATAGTACATAATCTGATGCCATGTTTTAAAAATCTCTGCCCCTAAATTTACCTGCAACAAAACATAACAACGTTATTTCAATACTAATTTGATGCTAGACGTCTAGAATCGTACTTGTTTTGTAATTTCAGGCATGGACAATATGCACCTCCACTAGTGTAAATAATGATATATTCAACTGCTGTTAGGGAACTATGCAACTTAATAGAAAACGACAGGGGAATGTTCACAAGATATTCAAGCTACATGAAACATAAAGGGTCCTGTGCAAAAAACAAAAACGCTTGATTGAATACCAGAATTTGGTGCCAGTAGTTTCTTAAAGTTTTATGTCAAATGCAAGCAGTATGGATTTTGCCAGTACCAATCCATCGCTAAGTAGCTTGTTAATTTGTTATATCTACCTTGTGCAGGTTGGACATTGGGGATGGCAAAGAAGTTGACCTCAAAGAATGCCCAAGATCGAGGCTTCGGCAAGAGTGCATTAAATATCTTGGACCAGTATGCTCCTTCTTCCAATGATCAAAATCCAAGTTCAATATGCAGCCAATTGAATACAATAGCCAGAATGAGTTAGACATCCCATAAAAACAAAGCTATCTAATTGTGCTTTAATTCATAAAACTTTCAGAACGTGCCTTTAATGTTGACTCCAATAAATTTTTCCTAACTTTTCTGTCCGCGTGTTTGTGATGACCTTTCTTGAAATAAGCAAGAGCGGGAACAGCATGAGTACATAATTGCTGAAGGGACAATAATGCACAAACAAACTGAAGACCCCCTTGATACAAATCAAGGATTTGAGGGTTCAAAATGGATATTTGTGATGAGTACCTCTAAAAAACTTTATGTTGGCAAGGTAAGAATGAACATCGATACCAAACAGTTTATTTGATAATTTTGCTTCTATTTTACAATGCTTCTACAATTTTTATCAACAGAAGACTGACGTTCTTTTCTTTCTACATTCAGAAAAAGAAAGGTTTTTTCCATCATTCCAGCTTCCTTGCTGGAGCGACCACTTTAGCTGCTGGAAGGCTTATGGCCGAAGGTGGAAAGCTCAGGGTATGCTGCATCTAATATTTCATGAATATACGATTTCTGCACAATTTTTGTGCAGAAATGCAGTTGAGAAAATGGACTAAAACCTAGATGATTATTAAAGAAAACTTCACATCTTGATTTCAAATCTGCTGAACCTTGTAGATGTTTCTAGATGACCTCAGAACAATTTAAACCCATGCCCAGATTCTATTGTGTTGTCAGGATTCTTAAATTATAAGATGGAAATTCAACATTAGTTGTAAAGTATTCAAAACCATCAACATGCACCCGTAACATAGCTTTGTTTGTGCAAAAAATAATTTCATAAAGGTAGCATACAAGAGAACAGTATTGGGAAGATAATAAAAAGTTTGGTTGCAGATTGGTCATAATACAAGAAGTGAGATTTTCTTCAAGTTAAAGCAATAATATGTCAACATATATACTTTGTATATTTACTTGAAAAGTATAGCTGAGGTTGCTCCGTATGTATACATCTCTTGCATCTTCATCTTTAATGGTGCCCTTTTGGTTTCAGTCTGTATCAGCATACAGTGGACATTACCGTCCAACTGACAAGAACCTTGGCAGCTTCCTGGCCTTCCTCAAAGAAAATGGAGTTAACCTTGATGAAGTTGAGGTATGCCTCTCGTATGCCAGTTGTTTCAGAAATCTGCCACTCAAGGTGCCATTTTCACATCAAATAATGAAGGTTGAAAAACATAGTATCCATAAAAGAGGCTTTTTGCTATTTTCAGGATATTTGGGGCCAAAAAAAGTTAATCTTCATTAACTATCCCTGCTGCTGCTCACTTTTTCACTTGTGATTATTCACACCCCATATAATGCGATCAACATTGCCTGATGGCGTGCTACTCTTCTGCATTTTTCTGAGTTTTTCCTATTTTGGCCAGGTACTTCCCCCAGCGGAAGATTATGGTTGCTACAGTATCAGCAAAGCAGTTCAAAAGGGAAGTAGAACTGGAATCTCAACAGATACTGAACTCCCCAAGCTTCAAGCTCCCGGTGATATTGAGAGAAACCAATCCTCTGAACCATCTAAATTCGCTCAAACTGAAAGAAAAGGCAGTTACAAAAGGACATTGTCAGCTAATCTCCAGAGCCCAATAACAAGAGTGCCTAAGAAAGAGATAGTGCAGAGGATCAAGTCCAAGAAGGAAGCAAGTTCATACCAATTAGGGAACCAGCTGTCTTCGAAATGGTCAACAGGAGCTGGTCCAAGAATAGGGTGTGTTGCAGACTACCCTCTGAATTTAAGGTTACAAGCCCTGGAGTTTGTTAGCCTCTCACCCAAGGATCCCCCAACACCATTAGACTCTCAACTTCCTGCTGGCCTCACTTCATCCACAATTTTCTGTATAGTGATGTGACGTCAAATTTTTTGACCATCTCTACTACAAGCCAGCATTACTCTGGTTCTCCACATATAGATTAGATTCCTTAAGTTTTCACATCATCTTCAGCCATTGTTAATGGACATCCCAGCCTCAATGTCTCCAAGTCTACTCTCTTACCACATGCAGATGGCTTTACTATAATAAATTATAGTACAAAAGTTCGTTAGAAGGTAAATTGAAATGCTGTATTACCGAATATTTTTCCACCTGCTGTTCCTAGTTTCATTACTGCCCATAATGCAATGAGAACATGACATCAGGTACGTATCCTGCATCGAATGGCTGGGCTGTCATATTAATTCCTTGAAAATGTGCAGTATGACCTGGACTGAAAGAATATATCTTGCTGTTCAATTCAGTCCAGCTATATCCTGGATCTTTCTTCAATGCCTTCTCCTTCATAAACTCTCTCACTTGTGCTAATTCATCCCACATTTTTGCTTTGGCATATATGTTTGACAGCACAATATGAGCCGAAGTATCTTCTGGAATAATACTCAAAATTTGCTCCATAGCATATCTTCCTAAGGCCAAGTCCTTGTGAGTTTTGCAGCCCGATAAAAGACATCTCCAAACCACCTTATCTAGCTCCATCAGAAAACTCGTTATAAACTCATAAGCTCTTTCTGTCTGTCCTTTCCGGGCAAATAGACTGACCATACAAGCTATATGATTAATCCCTGGGATACCATGGTCTTTGCTCACAGAATTGAAGTGTCACCATGCTTCCTCTATAAGTCCCACATGCCCACAGGCAGACAATAGTCCAAAAAATGTAATATCATTAGGTTTGACCTCATTTCTCTGCATTAAACCATAGATCTCTAAGGCTTCTCTCCCAAATCCATGTTGGGCATATCCAACAAGCAAAGCATTCCAAGAAACCAAGTTCCTTGAAGTTGGATTATAAATTTTTTTTCAAGCATCACTCAATCTTCCACACTTAGCATACATGTCTACGAGGGAACTCCCAACAATCACATTGGAACAAACCCAGGTTTTATAATGCGGAAATGGGTTTGTTTGCCCCACTCGATAGCTGGTAGATCGCCACATATGCTCAAAATGCTAGAATATGTGTAAGGACTAGGGTCAAACCCTTTTAATAACATAAGCTCTAAAAGCTCAATGGCTTCTCCATAGCAACCACATTTAACACGTCCAGAGATCAAAGCATTCCATGAGACAGTGTCAAGTCCATCCATTTGTTCAAAAGTCATTAAGAATTCCTCAAGAAGCCCACATTTTGAGTAAAAGTCCACAGCTGCATTGCCAACAAATTTAACTGAATTAAATCCCAACTTTAGGATCAAAGAGTGGAGTTGTTTTCCAGCTTCAATTTCCATGGAATTAGCGAAGGCCCCAAGCACAGAAGAGAATGTTCTCCCACTTGGTTTGAGACCTGAAGAGTGAAATTTAAGGAAAAGATCAATAGCTTCTCTTTGCTTCCCTTGTGAGCACACCCTCCTATCAAAGCAGTCCATGCTGACAACTGTGGTTTGTCTACCTCCAAGAAAGCCTTATAGGCCAAGTCCAATTATCCGTTATGACAAACTGATCCAATCTGATTCCACACTTGATGGCATGGGAATGCATTTGCATCCCAACCTTCAAATTCTACAGTTCAACACAAGCACCCAACACGCTTGCACAAGAAAATTCATTAATCATCAATCCTGACCTCTGAGACTGCAAGAAAATTTTCAACCCCTCCAAGTTTTCTCCACACTGGCAATAACATGAAAGAAGAGACGTCCAAGATACGAAATTTGGCTCAAAATAGCATCAAACACTAGTTGAGCCGAGGTTAACTAACCACATTTCCCTTACATATTAACCAAACAATTACTAACATGACCATTCAACTCTTTTTCAATCCTATAAATCCTTCCATGAATTTCCTTCCCATTTCTTGCAGCACCTACCCAAGCATATGCAGACATAGCACCCACATAAGTATGATAGTTTGGATCAAATCCGTAACCAACCATTAATCCGAAACAATTTAACGCTTCTTCTGCCATACCCATTTGAGAATACCCAGATATCAAGGAAGTCCATGAAATAATGTTTTGTTCAGGCATTTGATCAAACAAGTTACGAGCATCATCAATTCGATCAAATTTCAAGTGCATGGGAGGTCAAATGATTGCTTGAATATACATTTGGCTGAAACCCAGATGTAATGATCTTGCCATTGACTGTTCTGCTGGGAATGCACCGAGTGTCACAAAAAACGTGGAGAAGATGAGAAAAAGCCATTGTAAGTGGTCAGAGAGGATGGTGGGTAAAAAGAATTATGGGCATCTCTTCAGAGAAGAAGGTGAAATCTGAAACGCGGCTTCAATATTCTGGACTCATTGTACATCTTCTTATGGAGGTGTAGTCAGCTTCGAACCTTTTGAATAAAGCGTCTGATAACATATAGATTTATGGGTTTGGACACGGCTAGCCAACAGTTTTAACGGTAGAATTCGTTGGCTTTGTATATATTACAGTTGCGTGAACAAAAGAGTTAGATCAAGTAAAGGAAAACTAGTAACTTAAATTATATGAATGATCATTTTGTTTGAATCAATCCTTAATTAAAACATATTAGTATTGCTGAACGGGACGCTTTAGACAGGCGTTGCATCCACGATTTTCAAATCCAACTGAGCAAAACTAGGCTCATTTTTCCCACCACAGTACACAATTGTTTTGGATAATTCAATTCTTCTTCTTTTATAGTTCTAGACAACCACATAGAGAGAGAATTCAAAGATGGGTATGGACATCAGATATCACAAGAAAGACATTTTCCATTCAAATACTATTACAGAAGATCATATAACAACTCAGGAAATTATTGTAGCCCACATTCAAGTAAAGGCGCATTATATCCATATTCCATTGTTCATACTCCATATTATGGATTCAAAATAAGTTCACCAAGCTATAACCCATTAATACACCTACTCCCAATCAAGCAATCTGGCAATCAGGGTAAGGGACATTATTAAGCAACAGAGACAGTTTCTGTAGGTTTAGCTTCTGGTTCTGCTGGTGGTGCTGGTGCTTCTTCCCAGAAGGCAGTTTTCTTCCCAGTCTTAGCAACTGTCTGCAAAACCGCCTCTGGCTGCACGTTGCCTTTCACCGTCACTTTTTGCTCCTTCATATCAATGTCAAATGAGTCTACACCTGAAGAGGATTAAGAAGGAATACCATAAATCAATATCAAACCACATAGTAAGGTTACTAACTAGGAATTGCGAGTCCCAAGCTTAGTCGAGAAAATATGGAAACAAGTTAAATGCAAAAGGCCACAACCAACCTTCCATTTTTCCCAGAACCCTCTTCACGGCTCCGGAACAGCCTTCACATGACATACCAACCTTGAGGACAACAGTCTGCACTCAGAACCAAATGAAAATTTCAGTTTGGAGAAACACGAAGAAAAATAATAATAATATTAATCAAGAAACAAATTCCCTAAAACTAGCAACAAAACTTGTTTCAAAACATTCCAATTCATTGTCAGTTTAACACCTGCCTGGGGGCAATCGCTTAAAACATTCCAATCCATTTGACAATTTTATAAAATTTTACATCCCTGATATATACTTTCTTATTATGGCTTCTCCTTCTCCTCTTTTTCATCTGATGTTTGTGGGTACATTTCATCCCTCCCTCATCTAGTCTTTCCTCTTTCTCCCCCAAAAGTTTACAGGCTGATTTAAAATATATATATATATATATATATATATATATATATATTTATATGGCCTTCAGATTCTCATTATATTCTAGAGAACTGTCAAAAATTCAAATTCATTTTTGAAGACAATCAATGTCTGGCCTCACTGCATAACATACAGTGCATTCATGAAAAAGATAGTTTAATTGAGGTTTATTGCTTGGATATCAAACAAAAAGATCTCGTTCATACTAGTTCAGTTAAGATTTGAAACAAATGAATGGGGTGTTTCTGACAGAAAACCAGGGTAGCTATGCTGGACTCTGCTATGCCATACAAGGAAGTTCCCAAATACATATGACAACAACCATAACAGAGTACATATTCCAAATAAAAACAACAAAATCATTTATAACAAATTTTGCAACTATTACCATTTTGATTCGTAATTCTGTTGAAGTGAAACTCCCATCGAAAACACTTTTCAATCAATATGACAACGCTATTACACAAAGTGAAGACATAACTGAAAATGCCACACAAATTTCTAAATCTATACTATTGTTTAAAAGACTTGGCTTCCCAAAAGGGAACCAAATTTGGATGAAAAGTTCTGCTGTCAATTTGAAAAATTCAACCAAATTGAAGGGAAAAAAAATGTTTGAAAAATCAGAAAAGTCTTCCAGTTTAATGTTTTATAATAAATTGGCTCAAACTTTGAACAAATAATTCAGAGGTCTGGTTGGAAATGACCGGATAACTAATAAAAAATTTGAATTTGAGTTGTACAAGTTTGGCTGAGAAATCTACTGTTCAGATAAACTAAGTTTTGCATCTTGGAAACCGCAATTTATTACATGGTTTTTCAGTTTGCATACAAAGCTGGGTCTCTCCCTTCTTTCTTTCTTTCCTTTTTTGCCCGAATTAAATTTGCCAGCCCAAATTTTTTGAATTCCACTTTCACCAAATTTCTCAATTCTTCATAATAAATTTTCCTCCTTTTCAGAAAAATTTGGAACTTCAAACTAGGACATGTATAATTGGTACACACAAACCAAACCAAAACAAACCCAACACCAAACTAAACCACCGCCCCCCCCCCCACACCCAAAAAAAACAAAAAAACCTAATTGGCGAAAACATGAACGTGAACCCATGGATAATCGAATCCTGATTGATAATCGTCAAAAACCCAATTCCTCGTTTGGTTGCCGAGAAATCATAGGGGAAAAAAACACACCTTGGAATTCCATTAACAGCGCTCTAAATTTTCTTTTCCGTCAAAAATCAATACAGTAACATTAACAACTATGTAATCATACAGAAATTACAAAATGAGCCAATAAAATCCTGAATATATATTTATATATATAGAGAGAGAGAAGAACGGCAGAGATGAATAGTAATAGCTTGAAAACAAAGAAGATTTGAAATACCTGCGACATGGCTATCGATTGATTAGAAGAAACAGTAGAAGAAGAAGAAGAATGAGAAATGGATGCGATCACGTTTGAGGGTAGAGAGGGGCGGCGTCATTTTAAATAGGCGAATGGCTTCGATTGGGTGGGTGGCGGTGTTGAGGTTGACCCCATCTCACGTTCACATAGGACGCGGCATTTCATATTTTATTCCTTTTATTGAGAAATTAATATTGCAAATTTTTTATTAAAATAAATAAATAAATACTTTTAAAAAATTGAACCAAACGGTACCTAATTTAAATTCTACCAAAATTATGCACCACAACTATGATATTAATATATACTCCTAAGTGATCATAACAGGTTTCGCCTCTAATTTATTAAAAAAAAATTTGTTAGAAGAATGCATTTCATTATCATCTTGCGTGGATAATTTAAGAAGATAAGTGTTTTCATAAGAAATTACATTGCTAGCTAAAAAAGGGAAATTTTTTATACCATCTCTTTTTGTTGGGGAATTTTTTTTTTTTTTGTTATTGTTGTGTGTCAAATAAATTTGTTCCAAATCGAATCTATGTTACTATAACAAATAAGAATTGCTCCACATTTATAAATTCTAAATCTTTATTTTAAGAATATTGTAAATACATATCAATCTCTCTTCCTATAATAAAAAAATAAAAAAAATTGCTCCATCTTTATAAATTCAAAATCTCTATTTTAAAAATGAGAATACATATTACTAAAGTAATTGCGCCAATAATAAATATTCACGGTTTTTACTCAATGGCCAACACATATTTATTCTTTGAACTCATATATATATATTTTTAATGAGCAATGCTATGTATTCCTAAAAATTATGCCCTAATGTATTCCATAAAAAAAAAAAAATAGTTAAAAAAAAAAGAAAGAATATTTTATTTGGAATATATTAAGGACGATTTTTCAAAAACATTTAGCATTTTAACTTTAAAAATATTCTTCCAATTTTAAGTTTCAAACCTTTTAGTGATGACCACGAATTCCAAATATAAAAAGGTGTTGGTGAACTATTAATAGGGCATGATAATGATAATTATTTGAATTGAGTAGGGAGGCATGTTGGACTATTAATAGGCATATATGATAATTATTTCATTTATTTGTCACGTTAGGATAGCCACACAAATTTCAAAATATTCTTCAATTTATCATAATTTTTTTTAAATAACAACTGAAAATCTTAAGTAATTTTCGACCGTTGAATATTTTCTAAGTAATTTTGGACTTTTGGACACTTAATCATTAATATTTCCATCATTAAGATGGGTGCATATATTAAATCATTGATTCTCCAAAAAAAACTTATTTATTTTTGATATCACGCGTGCCAACTCGCTCTGAATTATTTGAAAAAAAGAGAGTATTTTATTAAAATTAAATAGAAAAATAGTATATGTCTATAAACAAAATTATCTCAAAAATATATCTCGATAAGATGATGTGATATATAGGTGGTCTAACTTTTCACCTTTTTAGCAAAATTCTCTTTTTAACAATAAATGAATAATAGGATTAATTTTGGGATATTTTTAAGACAATTTTTTTTTAAAATATACACGTGGCGTGGTGTGATTGGATGGTTGGAGTTAGCAAGCAGCTTATGGAATAGAGACTAACCTGGCCATAGCCCATAGTGGGTCCATCTTCAACCAATTAAATGCAGTAGTAAAGTTTAAGACTTCGGAAGAAGAAGCCATGCTCATATGGAGACTGAAATTTAATTTAATTTTAGTTGGAGGTTGTTGAATGCAGCGAGTACTGAGTCTCTAGTAGTACAGGCTGCTTTTTCATGGTACTACACAAAAGTGGGTTGCAGTACAAACTAAGCTCGCGTGTTTGTAAATGTATTCCACATCATATTGCAATCTCTCAAGAAGAAGGTCAACTACTTTCATCTGTTTGGTTTTTTTTTTCCTTCGCTTTCATGATCTAAATCATTTGCACATTATTCAAGTAAAAAATTAGAGTATTCAAATTACGACACATCACTCAAGTATACCCAAATCCAAGTAGAGAATCCAAACTTACTTTCATCACTTTTTTTTTTTCCTCTAAGTTTAATTAGGGCAGGAAAGAGAGAGGTTTTTTTCCCTCCATTTTTGTGTGGATATTGAGTAAAGAAAACCACTAAAATATCAAGAAAGAAAGAGAAAAAGAAAATGAGAAAGAAAATTTTGGAAAAAGCCGCAGCCATACAATACTTGATATTAGTCAAAAGGGCAAAAAAATGTTTTATGGCCATACAATATGAGGCGACAACTTTGAAGTTTCCTCAATCATATATGGAGAAATATCTTCCAACCATGTTTCAAATCCCCAATTGATAATTCGTATGGATATAATTAATGAGCCACTTTATAATTCGCTTGCTAATTGCATGATCAAAAAGAAGAATTTAAAGAGCTAGAAATAAAAAGAGGAAAAATATATTCTTCTCTTTTTTTTCAAAAAAAAAAAAAAAAAAAATTGTGTTTCAATTCTTCTAATTCTCTCATATCGGATGAGACACAGATTCATATGAAATCTCATAAAGAATGTGAGTCCCATTCTATGCAAAAGAGCTAGGGAAAAAATATACAAAAAATATGTAGGGTAGCTTCTCATATAAGTTATTTAGGTCAACCACCCTTAATTTTATTGCTTTATAACTAACTACCGCTTCTCCTTTCCTTCTTACTAAAACGGATATTAATTTATTCCTTAAATATGAAATGGGAATGCATGTGTAAGTATATAAGTCAGCTTATTATCATATAGAGGTTTCGGGTTGTACTTTACAATTCTCTCTCTCTCTCTCTCTCTCTCTCTCTCTCTACTTTTCGTCGTTCAATTTTATCCAGCATTTCTCAATCGGATTTGGTGAGAAGGTGGATTTTATGCACGATGGAAGAAATTTTATATCATTTTAATTTTCTATTTTATCTTCTTGATAATATGGAAAACATTGATGTAATTGTCAAATTTGGGAGCAATGAATGACAATTCATTGAAGTAGGTTTTGTTGCCATGGCTCCCAAATTTAGCAATGGTAACTGTCCCAAATGGGAGCTCATTGGAGAAGCTCTAAGTTTGTAGTTTTCATAGAGAAATGTAGGAAAATAAAATAATGGAAGTAAAAACAAAATTTCAGAAGAGGAAAAAACAAAAATTCAAAGAATTATGGAATATAAAATTATAAAAAAAAAATATTATTTTACTATTTTTATGAACCTCATGCACATTGATCCAATGTCAGCATTGTTTCACCCAAAAAAATGTCAGCATTTAAAAACTAACGTAATTTTTCTCGATTAAGTGGCATTTTTGAAAAATCGATCATTATGATTTTTGGTATGCATGACATGTATAAAAATAGTATCTAATCCAACTGTTAGTTTTTTAAAATACGTATCTCATAATTACCTATTAGCTTTCTGCTTACTTTAGCTAAAGTAAACTTATGTATATATATGTAGAGCGATGCTAGGCGTCCTGCACACATTTCCGTTTCCATTTCCCGTTCAACAATGAAAATGTTGGACACAGTAAAAACCTCAACACAGTGAAAATGTCACTGTGTTTTTACCATTTTCACTGTGTTTCTTTCCCGTGTTTTTATTTTCACTGTGTTTTTACTGTTTAGTATATTTTCACTGTCATTTATAATGATAATAAAAATATAAGGACAGTGAAAATATACCAAAAGAATAGTTTTGTCTTTTTTCTTTAACTAATGCTTAATATAGTCCCAATACATCCACCGTCATGTTGACACATAGGATGAAAAGGATTGATGCGGAAAACTTACGGTAAAAGTAGCATTTTTCATATATACATGTATAATATGGTAGAATCTTAGTGAATGATTGAGGATAGCTTTTTAATGTTATCGAATGACTTTTTTTCACTGAAGTCTGAGATTCCTATTATATTTCTCAAACATATGGCTAATCAATAACATAAGTAGCACATCAACACCTAGGAGGGTAACTCAGATGGTCGGACTTTGACGTATCAAGTATGAGGTCCCAATTTCGAGTCTCCTGGGCCACCTACCCAAGGTATTTGCATTGATTCTTACCCGGTATTCGTGATTAGTAAGGTATTGCGGTCAACCGGTGTCCGTGGTTAGTAGAATATTGCATTTACCCAAAAAATTAGTCGAAGTACGCGTAAGCTACCCTGAACACCCTTAACATAAAAAACAAGATCAATTATCGCATACTTTAGACCATCATTTGATTTTACATGCACTAGAAAACCTTTTCAAAAAGATCATGTACGTAATACAAGTTCATCCAATCA
>JAESVK010000441.1:0-22543 GCA_017140935.1 Hamamelis virginiana | reverse complement strand
CCTAGCTGCATCCATGTTTCCATAAAATTGGCGACAGACTCTTTCACCCAAGTACCAGTATCTGCCAGCAGGCCCCTCAAACAAGATTCGCCTATGTGTTAGGAGTACACTATGCATGTGGGGGAAGCCAAAGTAGTCCTCCAAGTACCCCATGGGTCCCAGTTCACCTGAAGATTATGAAGAGTATGAGAGTTGAATCTGGAAAATTTAAGAGAAAGACAATGGTTTGGGATTTTACCTGTTCTGCAGTGAGACCGGCAAGGATAGCTTTGGCAGCAGCATAATCATACCTATGGAGATTGGAGTGTTTCCTGTGGCATGGATTAAAGCAAGCTAGAAATGGCCATTGGTTAACCCCCTCTTTCAAGAGAGGACAACCAAGACCCAAGTAGATGAATGCCCATACCTGCATGAAAGAAAGATCAGGGAATTGATAAAGATATGGAAAGATTATATTGAAAGACAATTGGGTGAAAACAGTACCTACCATATGAAAGCCAAGCCGCCGAAATCCTGGGCAGCATCTCGAGATTTGTCACACATGGAGCGATACATAGTCGCTAATGTAGCTCCACCCCAGTCTTACAGGTGAACATTATCCATGTCCTCCAAACTCTTCAAGAAGCCTAAAGGGGCTATGTCTTGTGTACCTGCAAAGAAAGTGCATGAGAGCAGATACAGAATGAATGCACGGGCAATATCCTCGGGTTCCCCTCCCTCCTCTTCACTCTGAATACTGAAGTAATTATAGAGCCAAGAGCGCTTGACTCCTCTTTTTGTCAAAGGAACATTTTCAACGCCCAAGAAATTGTGCAAGTATTCTTCATTAGTGTGAGCTTCTTCATAAAAAGCGAGTGGTTGGCCTCCAATATGAAGTCCTGTTATCATGGTGAAATCGAGTGGGGTCATAGTCATTTCCCCAAACCCGAAGTGAAATGTGTTGGTGGTGTCCCACCAGAGTTCAGAAAGAGCAATCATGGCCATTCTATCCATGTTGTCGAGCCAAAGAGAGTCCAAGAAGAACTTAAAGCCTGCTTGCTCAACAATGGCCTTAGCTTGGGGTTGGCGTGTTTCCATTAATTCCCACCATTTGATTAGCTTACCTAAGGAGTATCTTGTACGGATTTCGAAATTGGGCTGCATAAACACATTTGGGGTTATATTCACATCAAAGCAAATGTTGTTATTTCTAAAGGAATTTTGATTCAAATGTAATGCAAGTATGACTATTGATTTACATATCATGAATGAAGTAAAATTTATGCTTTGAATGAGCCAAAATGATCAATACATTTTCAAAAGGTTTTTACAAAAAAGATGTATGCATATTGTATGACACAATTTATTATCAAAGGCCTGGGTGGTGTTACCAAAATCCAAATGTTTCAAATTCAAAATTGATGGTGTTTTAATCAAATTAAACATCATAGAAAACTTTTGAGATACTTTACTTGACATGAAATGACTTGTAAAGAAGAAAATGGATAATGGTGCCATTGAGGCATTTTATCAAACATGTGATATGCATATTTTCAAAATGATATTTTCAAAGAAGATTGATCATGGCAAATACTTTCTAAAATCCTACAAAAATAATTGAAATATGATTAGGATATGTTTGATTTGAAAATTCAAAGTTTACTTCATTGAGTCATTTCATCAAACACTTGGTGTGCACCATTGACAAGCTTGTGAAGCTATGAAATGGGGCTCCCATGCTTTTCCCAAAGGTTACAATGATATGAAAATCAACAATCACAACATGCAAACAAGCATTTTAATTCAATCAATTGCATATGAATCAAGAGTTATTAAGGAAATTTAACTTACATTGTCTTTGGAGTGAATATACGAAAGATGTGTTCTAGGCTCCAAGAGTAGAGATGGTGGATGAGAGTCTCCATATGAGGGTGCCTTGTATCTAGCCTTGACTTCCAAGAATGGATATTTCAAGTAAGGTGGAGGAAATTGATTTCTATCCATTTTTGAAGAGAATGAAGTATGTGAGAAGTGGAGAGGTTCACACCAAATGAAGACAAGTTGAAGAACTTGAAGAGATGAGGGTGATTTTGTGTTGCTAAGGATATGAACCAATGTGTTGGTTGAGTATGTATGAATTGAAGATCAAAAGCTAGGGTTTTGGAGCAAAACCAAGCTTGGAGGTTGCTTAGAATGAGCACAAGAGTGCACATGAGCATGAGGGGCTTAAAAAGGAAAAAAATTTCGGGTCACACATGGTGACCGTCCTAGCTAGGACGGCCAACCGTCCAGCCCAGGACGGCTAGCCGTCCAGGCTAGGACGGCCACCAGTGCTCCCAATTTGATTTTTCTCAATTTTTTTTGATTTTGATTGAATTTTCTTGGAAATTTAGTTCATTCTTGCATAAATCACTCCTAAGTGATGATTTTGAGTATTTATATGGGAGATGTACCATATAAATGATTTTTGAAAGTATTTATATGGGAGAAGTACCATATAATTGATGATATGTTCACATGGGAGATGTACCATGTGAACGATGAATTTGAGTTATTTTATGTAAGACATAAAATAATGCTTTATATGGGAGAAGTACCATATAATTGATGATATGCTCATATGGGAGATGTACCATATGAACAATGAATTTGAATTGTTTTATGTGAAGCATAAAATAATGGTTTGAAAATATTTATATAGGAGAAGTACTATATAAATAATATTTCTTATGGGAGATGTACCATAGAAATAATGAGTCTGAACTATTTTATGTGAGAGAAGTATCACATAAGATGATAACCTGTATGTGTTTATGTGAGAGACGTATCACATAAAAAGATAACTTGTATGTGTTATGTGAGAGAAGTATAACATAAGATGATAACCTGTATGTGTTTAGGTGAGAGAAGTATCACATAAAATGATAGCTTGTATGTGTTTATGTGAGAGAAGTATCACATAAAATGATGATTTGTGTATGCTTATGTGAGCGAGATATCACATAAATGCTTGTTTTGTGGTTTGTTGATGTGTTTGACTTTGAGATAATTGGAAGTGTAACTTCCGAGAAGGACTCCGGTCCCTTGAGGTAATTGGAAAATGAGTTTTCCAAGAAGAGTCGTTGACTCCAGGGATAAGATAATTGGAAGTGTGACTTCCAAGAATTATTTTCATTCCGAGTTTACTCAGGTAATAGATTCCAATGTTCGTGAGAAGTTGGTTGAATCATCCCTCTTTTGTTGCGGCAAAAATGGGATGCCATTTTGTTTCGTTGGTATTACATGGCGAAGCCATGAAACACCAACGAGGGGCTTCTGTGGACACCCCATTTTTACCAAATTATTTCTACTATGTGTTCATACAAATGATCAACTAGAATAGCTTATCATTGGTTGAGGAATTGGCCTTGTAAAGACCAAATTGCCCAAATTGCCCTTTTCTGAGGAAAAGGACAATTCATTATTTCATGTGTACATTTGGATTGGAATCAACCCATTTGTATTGCATTTGACTTTTGAGGTGTTTTAGAACATCCCTGTAAATTTTCATGACATTCTGATGAGAGCTCGATAGGTAATTAGGGTTTTTGCGACTTGAAGGGCATTTTCGTCCTTTTTCTCGTATAATTTCCGAATGACCTCCGAATTCGAAACGGATTGTTTCATGAGGTTTATATGGATGTGGGGAGTGTATTTGATGTGTCAATTGAGCCTTTGAATGGTTGGGATGGATTCGCCTAAAATCGATCTCATGGGTAAGAATGAGCTGAATTAGGGTTTTGTTCGAATCGATCGTGAATTGGTCATTTTCACCAAAATAAAAGATTTTCAAAACATATTTTCAAGTACCAATTTCATATTAAAACCATGTTTTTAGAAGTGGTGCAAGCCTAATTGATCAATTTTACAAAACAAAGAATGGTCATATAACCAATTTTGGCACAACCGGGTCAATTGGCTAGCTTTTTGCTAAAACCCTTGACCATGGTCAATTGATTTTAACCCAAAAACATTCTAAAAATGTGGAGGATCAAAACACGGTCGTTTTGAGCCCTGAACAATCGGATTCGGATCAAATTTGACCAAAATATGGCCAAAATATGAAAACCCTAAAATTTGGGGAAGAAAAATTGGGAAGTCACTACGGTGACCATCCTAGCTAGGACGGCCAACCGTCCAGCCCAGGACGGCCAGCCGTCCAGGCTAGGATGGTCACCAGCATGTTCGAGCCTATTTTGTATTTTTTGCATGTTTGAAACTTTCCCACTTGTTTTGGCCGATTTGGTTTGTTTTTTTGGAATAAATTCGAAGGGTTTTCAGCTGGCAAACCCTAGCATGATTAATTCTAAACCCTAGGATCATTTTTAGAGAATTAAATCCTGACCATTCAAGGATTTGAACCCTAGCTCTATATATACTGCATTATGGAGTTAGAGATGAGGAGGAGGAGAATTTTAGGGTTTTTGGGAGAGGAGGCTACAGATTTTTTGGCTCTTCATTCTTACACCATTGAAGGGGTAAGAACTCAAGGCTAGGAGCTTGAAGGAGGCTAGCCAAGAAGGAGATCAAAGGGTAAATCCTTAACCTTGACTCTCATTTTTCATGATTTCTTACATAGGTTTATGAGGCTATGGTGTAAGTCCTCTTGATTTTCATATAAGATGGATTCTCTCTTCCTTTTCTTTCTGCTATGAGTATGTTTAACATGATAGGGTTAGTTTTATTCGTTATTTCATGTCATATGTATGATTAGGGTTAGTCTTGGTGTTATTTTGTGTAAGCATGTATGATTAGGGTTAGTTTCATTATTAGTGTATGTTAGTAAGCATGTTAGGGTGTCTTTTATTGTGATTAAATGCATGTTAGGATTAGTTTTTGTTATGATTTTATGTGTAGATGCATGATTAAAATTAGTTTTATTGTTGTTTATGTGTAGATGCATGATTAGAACTAGCTTTATTATGATTTTATGTTAGAATACATGTTTAGGGTTGTTTAGTTTAGTTATTAACTTAGTTACTATTTTATGTGAATATACATGTCAGGGTTGATGTGTATGATTAGGTTAGCATTGTTGTGATTTATGTTAGTATGCATGTTTAGGATTAGTTAGTTTTGTCGTGATTTTATGTATGCATGCATGAGTAAAGTTAGATTTATGGTCATTTTGTGTACAAGCATCTTAGAATAAATATTGGTGTATTCATATTGTTATTTGAATTTCTCGATGTTTAATTGATGATTTTAATGATAACATGAGTATATTAGTATGTTAATTCGACATGTGATGAGTCTTGAGTCTTTTTGTTTATGTTTTATATGATTATTTAAACACTTGCCATGGATTTGATCATTTGAATATGAAAAATGTGGACGAGGGAGCGTGCAAAGGTAAGATCCTTCCCTTGTGATATCAATTTGATGGTTTGGATGTATAAAATGTGTACGAGGGAGCGTGCAAAGGTGAGATCCTTCCCTTGTGTTTAAATCAATCGTTTAAGCATATTTTGGTGTAATTTTTGACATGTTTTTGCATAGTAATTTAAAATATTCATGTAGAAAGCATGCTAGGACATTTCCACCTTTTTTATTCTTTGTTTTCATGGTTTTTAGAGTAATTTAGGGTACATATTCAAATCTGTCCAGATTTGTTTATGTCCTTAAATTTATTCTAAAAATCATTTTTAGGCCAAATCCAACTTAGAAATATGCTTAGGTTCACATAGATTAATTAGTGTGCATTTAGGAGCATTTCATGCATTTTTAGAATTAATTACATGCTTATTTGTTTAAATTTCAGCATGCATTGCATTAGTATTTTTAGGTTTTTAGATTAACTTTAGGGCTAGTTAGAGACCCTAGGCTAGGAAGGTCACTTGACCTTCCCTAGGAATTTCCTTTGTTGTAAAAGTCGCACTCTGATTTAAGTATTGCAATCAATTTAAGAGTCAATCTTTGAGAGATTTTCTAAAAAGATTTTAATTTGATTTTTATGAAATAAACATGATTTTATGAGATATTTGATTATTAAATGATTTTCAAAAAGATTTGAAATGTTTTAAAGATTTTTATCTAGGAATGAGATTCCTACCTATATGATTTGTTTTCTTAAAAATCTTTGAAAAAGATTTTTAATTGGAATTGAATTCTAAAGATAAGAATTATTTGGAATATTTGGATTTTATGAATGTCTTTTAATTTGAAATGATTTCAAATAAATGATTTTTGAAAGAATAAAAACTCTCGAAGTTAGAGTCTTGAATTAGGTTGAAATACCTTTGATGATGTGATCGATTACAATAGGAGAATCCTAGGGTAGTCGAACTACGTGGACTTTGATACTTGCTAGGTGATACTAGTAAGTTACGTAGGCGCTAATAGGGCTCAAGTCCGCCCTAGGATGCCCGTAGGGTGTCCTAGGTTTTAGGGGTTTGTTTGTATATATTTATTATTATTATTAATATAACTAAGTATAGATAATGCATTTATATCAATATTTTTTTGGTTGATTAGATTATTTAGGATTGTTTGCATTAAGGATTTAAATAGCCCAAATAAATTAGAAGTCCTTTAATTAGGGCGAGGTGGGTGCCTACAAGTGAAAGCTTGGAACCTTCCCACGTCGTAACCTAGCCCCCGGATCCAACTCTGGTTTGTAGACTGTCTTTTCATTGAAAGTGGAGTTTGTTTTATTGAAAATAAAATATTTTTTATGGTTTCCTTATTCCTTAAAAATAAGGTGGCGACTCCTTTATTTTGTTGTTTTCTAAACCCCCCTAATCACATCGTCCGGTGATGATGTGGACACCTTAAGCCCTGCCACGAGGCTGGTCCACAGTGAGTATATTCTTAAGTTAGTTAAGATTGTGATACTTACATGAATAAAGGAATATAAAAGGATGCCATTTACAAGTTGCCTAAAAGAATGCCTAGTACATATTGTTCTCTACCAAGAACATAGCTCTCATTTACTGGACATCAGAGTTGGCAACAGAATTATAGTTTAATTACTATTATTGAAAATAATAAAGATGCAAAGTTCGTTTGCATAGGATCTCCATTGCCATAACGTCTATGGGAGTTATAAAGCCTTGTCTTTCGAAGACTAGTATAAGATACTATGGTGATTGGCTTTAGTGCAAGTGGGACACCACCGCTAGCAACTCTTTTTCAGTAGTTGTGTAGTTTCTTTGGGCATCATTCATTGTCCTACTAGCGTAATAAATGACATGTGGTTTTTTATCCACCCTTTGACCCAACACTGCTCCTATGGCAAAATCACTAGCATCGCACATAATTTCAAAGGGCAGGTTCCAATTGGGTGTTTGCATGATAGGAGGTGAAGTTAACATCTCTTTCAGTTTACAAAAAGAAACCTCACATTCATGCCCCCACTCAAAAGGAACATCTTTCCCTAAGAGATTACACAAGGGTCGCGTAATGCCGCTAAATCCTTTGATGAACCTCCTATAAAAGCCAGCGTGTCCTAAGAATGATCTCACATCTTTCACAGTCTTAGGGGAGGGAAGCTTAGAGATTAATTCTATCTTAGCCTTATCGACTTCTATCCCCCTAGACGACACGATATGCCCATGGACTATTCCCTGTGTCACCATAAAATGACACTTTTCCCAATTTAGCACAAGGTTGGTTTCCTCACATCTTTTTAGAACCTTAGATAGGTTCTCCAAACATTCATCAAAAGAATCCCCGAAGACTGAGAAGTCATCCATAAAAACTTCAACAATCTTCTCCACCATGTCACTGAATAACCCAGTCATGCATCTCTGGAAGGTATCGGGAGCATTATACAAACCAAAAGGCATGTTCCTAAAGGCAAATGTCCCAAAGGTTCATGTGAAAGTAGTCTTTTCTTGGTCCTCTAAGGAAACTTCTATTTGGTTGTAGCCCGAGTACCCATCTAAGAAACAATAGAAAGCATGCCCCGCTACTCTCTCAAGGATTTGGTCAATGAAGGGTAATGGGAAGTGGTCTTTCCTAGTGGATGAATTAAGCTTTCTATAGTCAATGCACACTTGCCACCCAGTCGTGACTCGTGTGGGGATCAATTCATCATCCTCATTCTTCACCACAGTGATACCCGATTTTTTTGGCACCACTTGGATTGGACTAACCCACTTACTATCCTCAATAGGATAGATAATCCCTACATCTAACAATTTTAAAACTTCCTTCCGCACCACTTCTTTCATAACGGGGTTTAATCTTCTTTGAGGTTGGCGGGAAGGCTTGACATCATCCTCGAGGTAAATTCTATGGGTGCAAAGAGAGGGACTAATTCCTTTAAGGTCAACAATGGACCAACCTTTGACACTCTTATGGGCTCTAAGCACATCCATAAATTTAAGCTCTTGGTCATTCTTCAAGTGAGAAGATATAACCACGGGATAGGTTTCATTCTCACCTAAATAAGCATACTTCAACTCAGAGGGTAATGGCTTCAATTCTAACTCAGGTGGTTGGACACTTGATGGCACAAAACTCTTTTCAATGGGTGGCAATACCTCGAAGCGAGGCACCCACCCATTTACTTCTAGAACTTCCTCATCATCGAGAATAGAGTATAGAAACTCCATCTCTTCACTCACTTCCTCAACGTCAACAATCTCATTCACCAAACATGACTGTAATGGATCATCATGGGTGGAAAGATCCCATTGGTGCTGCACTAGAGTATCTATCCTACTCACCTCATGCAACTCATCCTCCATATCTTCCCCCACTTCTTTCATCAAGTTGAAAATATTCAAATTAACAGTCATATTCCCAAAGTTAGGGTCATCAACCCACTCCTACACTGTATCAAAGCATCAGCTGTGGCCAAGAAAGGCCTACCAAGAATCACAGGGAATTGACTCCCTTGATCTACCATAGGGTGGGTCTCTAACACCACAAAATCAATAGGGAAATAGAATTTATCAACTTACACAAGTACATCTTTCACTACTCCCCTAGGTATTTTGATGCTCCTGTCAGCTAACTAAAGTTTGATCCCAGTTGACTCAAGTTCTCCCAACCCCAATTCTACATACACAGAGTATGGCAATAAATTGACACTTGCTCCCAAGTCTACTAAAGCTCTACCCACTTTGGAACTCCCTATAGTTATTTCAATGGTAGGGGTCCCAGGGTCTTTGTATTTACGGGGCAAGGTATTTTGCAATAGAGATGTGGATTGTTCGGTCATAAACAGTTCCTTATGCACACCCAAGTTTCTTTTCACTGTACACAAATCTTTAAAGAACTTTGCATACGAGGGCACCTGTTTAATAGCATCCAACAAAGGTATGTTGACTTTCACCTGTTTAAACAAGTCAAAAATTTCTGCATGATTGGTCAACTTCTTAGGTGCCCTTAGTCTTTGGGGAAAAGGGGCGGCAGGAATAAATTTAGCCCTCTCTTGGCTTGAACCAATCTCAACACCACTTGGTTTGGGATTGCTAGGCTCATTTTCAATTTCTTTCCCATCCCCCTTAGATTCCTTTTGTAAATTTAGAGAAACTTCTTTGTTGGAATCTTGGGTGGGATGGTTTTATCAATGATTTTTCCACTTCGAAGAGTGGTAATGGCCTTAGCATGTTCATGGTTCCCTTCATTAGGATTTGAGGATCCAATGCTATGTTGACCTTATGGATTTTGCACGGGTTGAGAGGGAAACTTTCCCTTCTCTTGTTGAAGTGCACCCAAGGTGGTGGTCAACTTAGTCAATTGGGTTCTTATATCCCCTATGGCTTGAGTGGTTTCACATCATCATAATTTCTCTTGTGGGGTGGTAAGTACGAGTTTATCGGAATGGGTGGACCAAAATTTGGGTTAGGGTTTGATGGGAACCCTTGACCTTGGTAATTAGGACCTTGACCATGATTATGAAAACCTTGGTTTTGAAAGTTTTGATTTTGGAAATTTTGGCTTTGAAAACCTTGGTTGCTTTGAAAAGGATTTGGAGGTGGGTTGCTTTGGCTTGAGGAAGCATTTCCTCCATCGCTCTTCCAACTAAAATTGGGATGTTTACTCTACCCCGGATTGTAAGTCTCAGAATATGGAGAGTTGAAGAACTTCCTTTGGTAGTTGAGAGCATTAGCTTGCTCGATTTGGATGGCTCCCTTGACATGGGGAAGATTAGGGCAATCATTGGTGGAATGAGTGGGATCGTCGCAAATTATGCACAAGTCCTCCATCCTAGGTCCCGTAGGTGCCGTAGGCACTTTGGGTACGGTGCTCACCTCACTCACTTTTTGTAACTCTACGGCCTCTAATTTCCTAGTCAAGCTAGCGATTTTGGCTTGGAGGTCATCATTATCTTTCACATGATGCTTTCCTCCTCCCACAGGCACATTTTTCACTCTAGCGGCATCAAGAGAGGAATTAGTCTCCCAATTCCGGGCATTCTCTGCTATAAAATCAAAACACTGTATGGCCTCTTCAGGGCTCTTCTCATAAAACTGTCCCCCACTCATCATTTGGATATATTGCTTGTTTTCTAAAGAAAGTCCTTGATGAAAGTAGCCAATGATTTGGCCTATATCCAAACCATGATGAGGGATCGCATTAAGAAGCTCTTTGTATCTTTCCCATACAGTTGCAAAAGATTCACCCAGTTTTTCAGAAAAATTTTGAATTACTCTCAAAAGTGCATTTGTACGCCCCGGAGGGAAGGATTTATCAAGGAATATACATTGCATGTCACTCCAATTGTGGATTGAATTAGGAGTAAGAGAGTGAAACCATATTTTCGCTTTGTCCTTGAAAGAGAAAGGGAATAGAACCAAGCATATAATGTGTATGGGTGATCCTGTAGAAAGGAACGCGCTACACACATCCTCAAAATCTCTCATGTAAGTATATGGATTCTCATAATCGAACCCTCTATATTCAGGGAGAAGACGAATCATCTCCGGTCTCATGGGAAAATTGTTGGCCTCTTGGGGTAGGCAAAAACATGAGGGTGTGGTGGTTCGTGTAGGTCTAAGAATCTCTCTAAGAGTCCTCCCTAGATTAGCCAAAGGGACAGGGGGTTCTCTATATGGTTGAGCATGGGGATTAGGAATCCCCCTTCCCACCGTCGGGGTTGCCGGCGGGACAACACCATCTCCTTGTCTCGGAGGGTCATAAGGTCTTTGTGGGTTATGAGGTAACCCTTGGTCGTTTGGATTTAAAGGAATTTGTTGATTCTCAGTGTGCTCCATTAAAGGAGTGGAAGGTAAGTGAAACAAACATCTTGCGATTGGATTTCTTGGAGCTTGTTGAGGTGTGATTCTTACTGAAAGAATCCCATGAAAATGTGCGGAATAAAATTTTTTCCATGGAATGTGAACCAAGATCACATGATGATTGTATAAGCTATGTAATTAAAACTTAAATGAATGTAAACAACTTACATTGATAGCCTTAAGAGTAGGATTAAACGATTGTAAAGCAGCCCCAAGTAGATGAAGGCCTCCAAGATTAATCCACACTAGTTGCAAGCTCCAAGAGATGAGAGAGAGAGAAGAGATGGCTAGGGGATTTTTCAAAACACTTTTGATCCTCTATTCCTTAGTATGGCCGGCCACCCCTCTCTTATCTATCTATATATTGAGTGCTAGCTCACTTATAAGATAAATAGTAACTATATTTCAAATTTGAAATAAATCAAATTCAAATTATAAATGCAATGATAAGATAATGTGTCATCTTATCTATAATTTGAAACCATTTCAAATTTAAATTTCAACTAACTTGAAATTCAATTAACTATTTGAAATCTTTAATTATCTTGTCATCTCATGACAATTTCAAATTTCAAAATTCAAATTTCAAATTTCAAAATTCAATTCAAATTTCAAAAAATTCAAATTTCAAAATTCAAAATTCAAAATTCAAATTTCAAATTTCAAATTTCAAATTTCAAAAACTTGAAATTCTAGTTAATTGATATTTGCATATTATTCTCTCTTCTTTTTTAAATGAAGCTACCAACTATATGTGTGTGACCTCTTAGGTTCACAACAACCTAGTAGTAGGAATTGGGATAATAAATTATCCTTCAAATAAAACTACTTTTATTTAAGGTTCAAATTAGAACTCTTCTAATTTCCTTTTTGAGAAATTAATTTCTCTTTTGCCTCTACTAGTCCTGAGTGACATCTAGCAATATGTCAAGACACACCCTAGGTTGTGTGAAGGTTAATCATAACATAGTGAACACTTCATTTACAATTAAGATACAATTCAATTCTTCCATCAAACAATGCCTTAGTTAAATTACTTGGGTATTGGATAATATGTCAAACCCTAATTTAACATTTTGTATGTGATTCTCAAAATATAAATTCAACCTTGGGAAACTCAAGAAACAGTTTTCTTATTCCCAACTGCTTTGGCCAAAGACTTATATGAATTATATCTTTGAGAATAATACGAGGCATTCCCTCTCTTTACTGAGAGTGATAGATTCCTTGTTGTACACTCATATGTCCCCATGACAGGTATACTAGGGCCAATGAGTACATACACAAATTCCATGGTTAGGATATGTACATTGTACTATCAAACCCTAATATCCCTAACACAGGACATCTATGGTGCCTCAGGTCTAAGGATCACTTGCATCATTGTAACCCTGAGTTGTTGTTTGACATGTAAGTAAAACTCCATTCAACAAACTCAATCAATGATCACATTCAGTGTACTTGTTCTCAAACAAGCACCCACAGGTTTGTCCTAGTGTCATTACACAAATGACTTGAGACTAGTCATTCTCCATATTGAGCAGACATAACCTGTGCTAGTCTATCCGGATTATTAATGTCCAATAAATAATCCTATGACTAGGAATATCTAAGAAAGAAATCTTTAACAATATAAGTCTCCTAATCTCAACTCTTCAGATCTTATATTGACATTCCTTCTAAGGACTTATCATGAATATAATAACAGAAGAATACATGATAATCAAAAGCCCATATTATTAATGAATAATAATAATACATGAATCAACTTTATGTCCTAAATTACACCAGTGAGATTGGCTATTAGGGCACATTACTAACACTTACAAGTCGGTGTTGCTCATCACGAGCCCACACCGACATGCACTAATTCCACCCCAACCAAAATGATATTTACAAGTATTATATACACAAAGAATTTTTGCATAAAGTAAAAGAGGGGAGAAAACTTACCGAATTTGCAATGTCATTGCAAATTACCACTAGCTCTCTCCGAATCAACTAGAAAGCACGCCACTCCCCGGCAACAGCGCCAATTGCTTGAACGTAAAATGATGTGTGCGCATGAGGTTCCCAAGCGTTGGAGTCCTATGGTCGTCAAGCAATGAAACTAGGGAGTACCTAGGTCATATCCATAGGGAGTGGAATAGGCTCTAGTGATTCTTAGGTTATGCTACCCAATGAATGCAAAAACAAGTGTAAAATATGGGGGTTTTGATTGGTCGTTGAGATTTGTGCCAAATCAATGGCAAAGGTTCGGTATGAAAACTTGCAAATGGAAGAGAGGATGGGTTCTATGGATTCATTCCTTCCTAACCTAGGTTTAATGATTTCTCAAACAATACACATTCAATAATCCATGTGACCTATGGTTTTGAATGGAATATTTAACAATAGAAGCTCAAGAGAATAAAACATATGATGGAATGTAACATAATACTCATTTTGATATTTTCACAAACACATGGAGTGCATATGTGCTCATCACCAAAATACAACATCTCACCGGTCATATTTTGGTCATGAATATGAATCCATATGGTTTCAAAAGAGAAGAGAGTAGTAGAAGCTACATTCCATTATCATTGAAGCTTTGAGATAAGAAACCCACATTTACCTAAGGTTTTGGAGAGGAACTTCACCATAGAACCCTCCTTGGGTGTTTAGCTAGCATCAAGAAGGAGTAATGCACCAAACACAAACAATAAATACTAAAAAGAAGTAAATGCTATCTATTAAATGAACCAAATGAAATGTACATTACAACCATGAGATTAAAATGAAGATAAACACTCTATACTAGGGATTACAAAGTAAGAACACAAGAACAACCAAGAATCTAAGCTACTCTATGTAGAAAATGCAAGAAAACCCTAAAAAGCAAGAGAAAACTTAAGTAACTAAGCTAACCCTAAGAAAACTAAGTTAAAACAAGAGAGAGTGTCTTCCACCAACTCCAAATGCACAATAAATACCCCCCCAAAAGGGTATCAGACATGGGGACCAAAAGACGAGCGCACCCTTGCACTAAGAGCAAATTACAAACAGCCCGGAGGATTTCCCGACAAAGGGTACCGGTACCCCTCAGATGGGTACCGGTACCTCCCCTGCTGACTGCCAAAAATTGCTTCTTTTTCACACCCGAGCCTCTTCGCTTCAGCTTCGCTTCTCCCAGATGATTATATGAGCTTGAAGAACCGCTCGAAAGGCGTTCGGTCCTCCTTTGAACTGAGATGGAGAGAATGACTTGCTTGGGGGAAGCTTTAAAGGGGATTGCACCAAGGATGTATATCAACTGGGCATGAGAACGCACTCACTAGCCTCAATCGCCAGACGAAAACCCTTGAACTTCGTCAAACACCTCTACAAGATGGATTTAGCGCTATGCAACCTGCAAGTGCTCAAAAACAATTAAAGAATCAAATGCACCAGAATTAAATCGAACTAGGACCCAAGATCAGGTAAAATGTACAAAAAGACGAGTAAAAATGGGAGAAATTATGTGTTAAACAAGAATGCATATCCTATGCTAGCGATTGAATCGTTATTTACTCAATCATCCATTAACAAGTATACCATTTGCATTCGATTTAAAAGCAATCACAGAAAACTCATACAATTTAAGATAAATACAATTTTATAAACAAAGATCCATGAATACAAATCTATCCCAACATTCAATAACATTAATTACAAAACGGTAACAAAACCTCACTCAAATCCTTCTCCAACCCCCACTGCCAAGAGACCTAGCCGGCCATGCGATAGATCGGCAATCCTTGAACGCTTATCCACCACATAGTTCGATTGTAGGGCTTTTAGAGGAGATTTAGAGGTGTTTGGTTCCCAAGAAAGTGCCAAGAAAATCACTAAATCCTAGAATATCCTAAAAGAGAAAGTTTCCCCAAAAAGGGGGGCTTGGGTCTTTCTCTCTCTATAGCTTACTATTTATAGCGCACCACACACCTATAGATAGATGATGTTTAAGATCCCGTAATTGCAGGTCAGAGGCCAACTTATATCGATAACGCATTAGAACCTATCGATGGTGGTTCCTTCTCTTCACTCTTACAGCTCAAAGGAGATTCGATGCTTCCTCTGCTTCTCCATGTCTTTTCCCTCAGCTCAGGCTTCATAGAAAAGCACACGAAAATGGGCTTCACAGGGCCAAAAACCTACAATGGGGCAAAAACACACATTAACTCTAAAATAAACTAACAATGCATGAATATTAAACTAAAATGTCAAAATAGGGCAGCAAAATGCATAGAAAAGAGACAAGATCGCAGAACAATCACTAGGACTTTCCTTTGTTGTAGTAATTGCATTCAAATTTAAGTGTTTTAATGAGTTTAGGAGTCTATCTTTGAGAGGAATTTTAAAAATGAGTTTTATTGAAAATAATTGATTTATTAAATGGTTTCCCCGTGAAATGGGAGTCTTTTAAAAGAATTTGTATTGAAAATGATTTCTTTGAAAAAGAAATGGTTTTGTAATGAAATTCCCTGGATGATGATTGATTTGAAAAAGAAGTTTAAATTGAGGTTTGCTTCTAAAAGATAAGCTTTATCTTTTAAAATTCCGATCACATTGGAAATCTTTTAATTATCGAACTGTTTTGCAAAAGAATTTCAAATGTATGAAAATTCTCGAGAATAGAGTATTGAATAAAGTTGAATACTTTTAGATGATGTAGTCCATTACAATAGGAGAATCCTAGGGTAGTCCAATTACGTGGACTTTGACACTTGCTAGGTAATACTAGTAGGTTACGTAGGCGCTAATAGAGCTCAAGTCCGCCCTAGGATGCTAGTGGGGTGTCCTAGGTTTTTAGGGTTTGTTTGTATATTATTTTTATTATTATTAATACAGATTATTGCATTTATATTACTATTTTCATTGGTTGATTAGATTATTTAGGATTGTTTGCATTAAGATTTTAAATAGCCCAAATAAATTAAGTCCTTTAATTAGGGCAAGGTGGGTGCCTACAAGTGAGAACTTGGAACCTTCCCACGTCGTAACCTAGCCCCCGGATCCATCTTTGGTTCGCGGATTGCTTTTTCATTAAATGGAGTTTGTTTTGTTTTAGTGAAAATAAAATATTTTAATGGTTTCCTTATTCCTTAAAAATAAGGTGGCGACTCCTTTGTTTTCTAAAATCCTAAATCACACACAGTGATTATGTGGACACAGAAAAAATGTAAAAAGCCTTAACAGGGCCGATACGCCCGAGGGACAGAAAGCTGGTTCATATTACCAACTAATTATCTCATAATTTTTTGCATTATGCAATCTTCATCTGTTTCTGCAAATTTCTCATTGCCTCTTTGAATTAACCAACTCACTTAATTACTGATAAGAGATGTTGAGTTCAAAGGACTTTTTTATTTATTTATTTTTTTTACTATTACAGATTGTCATGTATCATTTTCTTCTTTAATTCTTTTAATTTTAATTTTGCCAATAATTGACTAGAAATTGTAGCTTCCTGTCACATATATAGATAAGTTGTCTGGTATCAAACAATGTTAGGATTCATTACTAATGCATGTTTTTTATGTCAAGAATCTGTGTTCGTTTACATTTTTTGTACTAATGCATCAAACAATTTCTAGTACACATTCCTTTTGTACATATGAATAAAAAAATATTTTTTTATAAAAAAAATAAATGTTTTAAAAAATTACCAATCCTTGCTGAAGGTAACTTTTATGATAGGAAATCTTTAACAAAAGTCGACAAGGGACCCTTGTTATGAAACCTATTTAGCAAAGATCACTTGTTTTCCCTCTCCAAAAGTAAGTTTTCAATCATTTTTTTCACTATTTTTTTTCCCAAAACATTTAGAAAAGGGCCTCAACCCTCGCTAAAGGTATCTAGGTTTTTGTTGCTCAAGGTTAATTTTACTCACGATATATTTTAGTAACGGCTAGTAAGGGTCAACCTCGCAACTCTCATTAAAGACTTTAGCGACGCAAAAGAGTCTTTTAGCAAGGTCCCTGGGATTGCGGACCCTTGCAATTTTTACTTGAGATAATTTTTAACTTGTACGTAGTGTATACAGAAGGGATAGGGATAGTTATAAAAATTCACCATATAGAAGGGATAGTGATAATTTTAAAAATTCACCAATGAATAGTTTTGAAGATTCACAACTTTTCCTATTTTGTAGTGATAAAGTAGTGGTGCATAGCATGTTCCTTTATTTCTAATATATTCATTTTTTAGACCAACAGGTTTTTCACTTTCTACTACTTTTTCTTTTTTCAAACTTCAACTTGGGCTTTCTTTCCTCACTCTCTACTTGGGACTACCCACCTTAGGCAATTTTTTTTCAATTTTTGTTTTAAAAATTCTATTCTCTAAGCTTTTTTTTTTCAACACTACCTTGGGGCTCGGGATGCCTACCCTAGGAATTTTTTTTTATTTCTTTATTTTTGCATTTTTGCTTTAACTCTTGCATCTACAACAAATGCCTTAAAAAAAGAAAAATACTAATTGGACAAAATTTTAGATCAAAATTTTAAAACCGAATGATGTGTCATCATGATAAATTTTTTATTTTTGTGTATTTCAAAAATGCACCAAGAGCAGATGATGCATCTTGTTGCCATATCATTTGTCATATCATTTGGTTTAAAAGATTTGGGCTAAAATTTGAAAAATGGTAGATGAACCAAATCTTAAATCAAAATTTTTAAAATAAAACGACTAGACATCAAGATAGATCCTCCACTCTCAAAAGTGAGATTCTATTACACCTAAAATCATCCGTTAAGGACCGGTCCTTAAATTAAAATGAGTGCTTGAACTTGAAAATGAGGTGCACAATAGATTCCCAAGCATAGAAATCCACCGGTCGTCAAGCAATAAATTCTAGGGAGTCCCTAGGTCATATCCACAGGGAGTGGAACAGGTCCAAATGATCCTTATGTGTTGCAAACCAAAGAATGCAAAAAAAAAGTGTAAAATCATGTCGGTTTTGATTGTTGAGAGTTGTTTGTGCCAAATTGATGGCAAATTGCAAATGAAAACTAATTAAGAAAAGAAGATGGGTCCTATGGATTCATTCATTCCAAACCTTTGATATATAACTTCTCAAACATATACTCAATCAAGAATCATTTACTCTATGGTCTTGATTGGAAGATTTAACAATGAAGGCTAAAATAAAGTGAAACAATTGATAAAATGAAGTTCAATACTCTCATTGGCATTTTCACAAACATGTAGCATGCATATGTGCTCAATAACCAATTATAACAAGCCATGCAATGGTCATGAATATGATATTACAAGGGTTCAAAAGATGAAGCATTTTTACAAACATGTAATATGCATATGTGCTCAATAACCAAACATAACAAGTCATACAATGATCATGAATATGAAACTACAAGGTTTCTAAGGATTAGAGAGCATATAAACAACATTCTATAAACATTAAAAGCTTTTGAGATGAGAAAACACCATTTACCTAGGGTTTGGAGAGGAAATCCACCATAGAGCCCACCTTTGAGGTGTTTAGCTAGACATCCAAAGAAATAAATGCAAGAAACTTGAAATAAATGCTATTCTATTAATTGAGAATGAAAATACAAAGTTTAACAACCAAAAAGAAAGATTAAATAACCTAAACTAAAGCTTACAAGTGAAATGAACAAAGAAAATGCAGAAATTCTACTCTAACTAAGCTAATCCTAACCTAACCTAAGAGAACTAGAGAATAACTAAGTGGAGAGTGAGGGAGAGCTGCAAAATGATGCTTAAATACCCCCTCTAGGGTTACAAGACATGAGGGATAAAAGCCCTAAAAAGCCCTTGCAAAAAGAAACAATTTACAAAACAAAATCAAAATTCGCGGAATCTATTAATGGTAATGAAATTTCCATTACCGGTAATAAACTGCACTACACTTCAATCTTCCATCTATTACCGGTAATGAAATTTCCATTACCGGTAATAGTTTCTTCAATAGCAAAACTCTCACTTCCAAGCCAAAATAATGCTCCGACTTCAAATGCTCATAACTCTCTCGTCCGGAGTTGGATTTGGACGTTCTTTATATCCACGCGAAGCTTGAGAAGTCTTCTTTCCAACCATGGTGGTCTCAATGTCTAATTCAATCCGGAGAGAAACAGTTTTTTAGAATACTCCGATTGGTCGCTTTTGCACTTCTTGACTTCATTTGCCCATATCTCCCAAACCACTTGACATTTAGCTTTGAAATTTGATATGTGGCATCAAGACACACTCAAAAGTATGTCCTATAAGTCCCATGACCTTTGATGACTTCCAAGGCTTGACTTGAAGCTCTCACTTTGCATGCAAAAACCATCCATTTTATCCCATGTTATCTACAAGGCATGGAAAAGCAAGAAAACATAAAAAATATCTATTTATAACTAAAAATGGCTCAAGTATACACAAAATGATGGGAATAATACAATAGAAATATGCAATTATATGGCGCAATCAATGAGGACCACTCACCGTTTTCTCACACAGCCAATGGTATTTTGAAAAACTGATCGATGGATTAGACAATCTTCTTATGCATGTCATGTCTGCCAAAAAGGACAGTGATCCAAACATTCTAACAGTATTTATTGTCAGATGCTGTAACAATTGTTTAACAGACTATATTTTGAAAACCGACCGCTGGATTACTATCATTTTTTGGCAGACGTGACATACATAAGAAAAATATTTAATCCAGTGGTCGATTTTTCAAAATATCTATCCTAATCGTGAGTGATCCTTATTTTAATTTAAGAACCGATCCTTAATTGATCATTTCTCTCTATTACACCGCCATATAATTTTGATTTAAGATTTGGTTCATGCAGCAGTACTTCTAAAATTTGGTCCATATGGCATTACTTAATAATAATAGTAATAAAAACATTTCTTTGGCCAGTGAAGGGGTGGTTCCTTTGACCTCCCTCTTTTGATCTCTTTATTTGTCTCGTTATCATTAAAGGCTGTGTTTCCCACTACTGGCCAGTTGGATAGGCCCTTAAAGCTGACCCAATTGGCTTGGCTTTAGGGATGGCAATAGGACGGGGTGGGGTGGGTTTTCCATTCCCCTATCCCCATCCCCGCTTATAAAATTACTCCCCATCCCCGCACCGTACTGGTCGCGCTACGGCAAGGGAGGTTAATTCCTCGCCGCGCATTCGAATTTACTAATTTATAAAACCACACTCAACAAAAGTTAACCTCAATTTGTATAGTTAGGGCTAGTGCGGGTCGTCCACAGAGAACGATGGTGAATTCAATTTGAAGTTTTAAAAAGATCTAAACTAGTGAGACTCAAATTTAATGATTGATTGATTGGTTGGTTGACTGATTCCGTCAACAATTAAAAAATGCAATTGCAGTAATTTAAATTAATTAAAATTAAAATGTGGAGAATGGCAATGGGGTTGGATCGGATTAGGGTGAGCATGTACCGTTCGTAATGGAAAATGTTATATAACTGCGGGATAATGGAAAACCTAAACTACAAGATTAGGTTAACCTAAAAGATACGGATGATTAAATACCTAATGATCAATCAAAAGCCATAGTCTATCAAAGCTCATTGAGAATGCATAACCTATGCTAGCGATTAAACCGTTATTTACTCAATCATCCATTATCGAAATCACCATTTGCATTCGATTGCAAAAGTAATCACAGAAAACTAATACAATTAAGATAAATATGATTTTATAAACAAAGATCTATGAATACAAATCTATCCCGAAGTTCAATAACATTAATTACAAACAGTAACAAAAAACCTCACCCAAAACCTTCTCTAAGCCCCATAGCCAAGAGACCTAGCCGGCTATGCAGTAGATCGGCGATCGTCGTGTTAGAAGTATGCCCTAAAACCAATCCTAAAGGGTATATTAATTTCATATTATAATATATGGAAGGTATAACTTATCTAATATGTTCAAACATATATGATAAGGTCCATGAATAAATGATAAGAGAAATATGCATCTCAAGGTGTTGAGATAGAGAGACTGATATTTCCCATACACATTTATTCTAAAAGAGTTCCTACTCAAAGGTTTATTAAAGTGGATATTTAATTAATCGTTTAAAGAGTAGCACAGATTTAAACTAACTCCTATAGAGGATAGGTAGTCTTTCCTATCAGTGTAGTGACACTTAGGTTAATCTGTGGGTGCATATTAGAGAATATGTACACTAAACAAGATCTACAAAGAATGTTCCTATGGTAGTTCTATCAAAGGAATATTCTAATGTTACGTCCATTTATTTGGTAGTCCTTAGACCTGAGACACCATAGGTTGCTAGAGTTTGATAGTATCTTGTACAGCCTTATCCATAAGGTTGTAATCGGTGCTTACTAGCATAGGTTGCTAGAGTTTGATAGTATCTTGTACAGCCTTATCCATAAGGTTGTAATCGGTGCTTATTGGCTCTAATGAGTTATGCATGAAGATGGATGAGTGTGCAATAAGGAATCATCACTCTCAGTTAATGAGAGAGAATGTCAAGATTAGTTCACAAAGATAATTCTCAAAGGGAACCTTTTGCCAGAGTGATAGGTAAACAGTGAAAAGAGTTTCACTGCGATTACCTTATTGAGATTATATTTTGTGGGACAGATATCAAGTTGTTAAGATAGGGTTTGACTAAAACCATACCTATTATCTTAACTGTGACATTAGGGGATGAAGGATTAAGTAACATGAAGGGTTCACATAGTTCTGCTATTCACCTAAACCTAGGGTACGTCATGATATGTTGCTAGATGTCACTCATGACCAGTGAAAGCCTATTGATAAAGTGTTATCAATAAGGGCAAAATTGGAATCGTTCCAATTGAACCTTAAAATAGAAAGTTTCTATTTTTAGGAGACATAGAGATGTCCCTGTCCACTGCTAGGTTAGGGTGAACCCAAAGGGTCACACACAATAGGGTGTAAGTGAGTTTCTTGAACTTGTGGGAGGGGAACTCTATCTTTGAAATATGTTTGACTTTAATTATTAATGGTTAATTAATTAAAAGTCAAACATAACCAAGAATAGGGTTACTCTATACAAAGATGGTTGGTCATGCTAGCACTAGTAACTAAACACTCCAAAAGGAAGAGAGTGCTTATAAATAAGAAGAGAGGAAACCCTAAACTAGATAATCATATCCAATCATGCACACATTTGTTGATCAAAAGAGAACATTGAAACTTTAAGAAATCAAATAGGACTTAAAAAGCTTAAAATGTACCACGGTTACAAGAAAGAAAAGGCGACACCAACTGAGAATGGTTAATAACATGTGGTTAAGGCATCTACGCATAACCATT
>JAESVK010000440.1:369219-421972 GCA_017140935.1 Hamamelis virginiana | reverse complement strand
TCATGAAGGTGTTAAAGGGATATGTGCGAAATCGTAATCATCCAGAAGGTTGTATCGCCGAATGTTATATTGCAGAAGAAGCTGTTGAATTATGCACCGACTATTTGTCAGATGTAGATGCATTTGGGATTCCCTTAAACAGAAACTCAGTATCAAATGATGTTGGTATGGGAAGGCCTTTACCGGGTGGTCAGCTTGTTAGAGTAGAGAAAGAACTTTTGGAGCAGGCACACCGTTATGTATTGGCTAACACAGATGTCGTTCAACCTTACATTGAGTAAGTTCATTCTTAATCTCTTTTGCAGTAAATTTATTATTTGAATCTATCTTTGAATGATGCTCACAACTGACACCATATTTGCTTATCTATAACTTGATAGTGAGCACATGGCCTATTTGAGGCAACTTCATCGTCCTAAATCAAAAGGACAAAAGTGGATACAGGATGAACATAATCGAACGTTTATTTATTGGATCCGTGAAAAGGTACTAGGTTTTAAACATTTTATGATATTAAGAGTTATCCAATCAACAAAATTTTAACCATTCAACTTTATACAGGTTGAAGATAATTTGAGAGTGCCAAATCAAATATCTTCTACCTTGAAGTGGATAGCACATGGACCTGTGCCTGAAGTGACAAAATTTCCTGGCTATATCATTAACGGTTGTCGCTATCAGACAAAGGATCGCGATAATTCTCGAGTCAACCAGAATAGTGGAGTGAGCAGTGTGGCTACGTCAAATCATTTTGCAAGTGCAAAGGATAAGAACCCTGTATCTGCTGCTATGTGTTACTACGGTGTTATCATCGAAATCTGGTTGCTTAACTACCACTTGTTCGAGATTCCAGTATTTAAATGTGATTGGGTTGACGTCAACAATGGAATTAAAATAGATGACCTTGGTTTCACATTGGTTGATCTTAATAGAATTGGTCATAGAAATGATTCTTTTATTTTAGCTTCGCAAGCTAGGCAAGTTTTTTACGTAAAAGACCAACTTCAACCAAGATGGTCAGTTGTTCTAACATCGCCTCAAAGAGTGGATGTGCACGAGGAGAATGACAATGAGCTCGGTGATGATTGTGTAGAACATATTGATATTAACCAAATATTGACAGATGTTGAGTCTTTTGATGTAATTGATGATTATGGGGACTCTTACGTGCGAGAGGAATGTGAGGGAATTTGGGTGGACCCAAATTCTATATAATGTAGCACTTTATTTTTTAAAGAATTAAAAAGAGACCCTCTTCTCTCTATCTATATATATGTATGCATAATAACTTTTTTGATTATGGAAAAAAAAAAAGAGTTTGTCTTTTTTTATTTTATTAACATTTTTTAATTGTGAATATGAATTCAATTTTTCCTTTTCACACAATTCCACTACCTGCTATAATTACTTGTTAAACATAGGAATGCTATATAGTTTGTATAAATTGTGATCATACTTTTTGATAATACATATGTATAACATTTGTTATTTATTTATTTATGTCAATAAGAACAGGTATCATGGATCCAGGCCATGCAAATATAAGCGAAGAGGATGCGGAAGCCTCAAGCACAGTGAAAAAAAAAAAAACAAATCGAAGGGGGCCAACAAGACTGACCATAGGAGAAAAGGGCAAAAAGAAAAGACAAAAAATAGAGCTGCAATTTAATTCAAAAGGTCAACCAATAGGCCCATCACGGCCTACTACAAGCACTAATTATGGAAGGTTGGCTCGTGGAATGGTCCCAATTCATTTCCAAACATGGCACAAAGTGCCAGAAACAGTAAAGGATAAGATATGGACTACTGTTCAGGTAATTATAAAAAATTAGGTCAAATATTTTTTGGAATGCATGTTTTGCGATTTTTAATTCTTTTTATATGTTTCTTTTGTAGGAAAACTATGTTACCAACAGAGATTATTGGAGGCATCATTGTCTACAACTAGTGGGTGTAGCTTTTCGAAACTTCAAGTACAGACTTCACCGAGACTTTATTTTACCAAACAAAAATGATCTTGAAAAGCTACGCAACCCACCATCTGCTTATCCATCTATTGAACTAGAGCATTGGAGAGGGTTTGTGATGCATCGACTAAGTAAAAAATCTGAGGTATATAAGAGACCTTTTTTAAAAATTACTTTAGTAGTGTATTATTATTCTAGTTTGAGTAATTTAACATAAGCAAGTTTTGTATTAACTATGAAGGCATATCGTGTGCTGGCACAAGAAAGTCGTAAGAAAAATCTCTATCCTCATCACATGTCCAGAAAGGGATACGCTGGACTAGAAGAAAATCTAGTAAGAAATAAATTTCTTATATATATTATATTACAAATTTTTAATTATCTATTGGTTGCAAAACTAGCAAATATCATTTGATGTGGATTTAACTCTTATTTGTCAAACAGCAATCTGAGATGGGCACTTCTGAGCCCATCGAAAGGAGCACGTTATGGAAGGTGGGACGCCAAAATAAAGAAAAACAATATACTAGGGAGGCTGTGAGGGAAAAAGCACAGAGAATTGTGAGTTAGTTCATATAAGTTTGTTTTAAATAACTGTTACTACTATATGGATCCACGTACAAACTTTATGTTAATATTTTTGTAGGATGAGGTAGCACGAATGGTTGATGAGGGGACTCTAACTATTGAGGGGAGTAAGGATGTGCTCACCATGGCTTTAGGGACACAAGAACATAGTGGTCGGGTCCGGGGTTTAGGAAATTTGGTTACCCCAACGGCTTTCTTCCATACCCCTCGAGGATTTACCCAGTCTAGTGATCCAAAAATGAAAGAATTACTAATGTTCTGTTTGTCTGAAATCCATAGACTTGGGGGGCAAGTTCCACCTATTTCACCTTTATTTTCTCCTACCGATGAGAGAGTTGGATCAAATAATGTCAAATCTAGTGCTATTAGGCCTACTCCAGATTTGCAACAAATATCAACGAACAAAGGATGTCATGTTGCGGACCAAATGCCTCCTTCAGTACCGGGGGCGCCATTAGACTCGGTGAAGCTTTCTTACTTACTTTTACTATTATATACCATTTGAGAAGTACTTCTAATCACCGTTAATGTTTATTTATATTATTGATGCAGACTAAACCATGTAGATTGGCATTGGGATCAATTGACAATGTTGTTGCAGATGGTACATTGTATACTTTAACCGGAGCCCAGCAGACAGTACATGGTGTATTATTGGGGGAAAATAATGCACGTGTCACTGTTGATCACGTAGAAAAGGGGCATGACCATGATCTACTCCCAATACCTAATCCTGGAATGACCACTCTTGAAGAGGCAATTGCGGGCTTCGTGGCTTGGCCTAGACGTCTTATTGTTTTGAATTTTATTGAGGTACAACCATTCCTAATATGATATTTCTAAAAGTTATCATTTACTAAAACTATTTCTATATTGCGACTTTTGCTTTATAGTTTTACTATAAATAATTTTAAATCTAGAGAATTTGACACTTATAGGAAGGCCCATTCGATCAAGGAAAAGAAAAGGAAAGAAATAAACTCGACCCTATTTCTAGCAAGGTATGTTCATAACATGTTTCTTTTATCATGTAACTTTTTTTTTTTAACATATAATTCTATGATTGAAGCATATAACTTTAAAACCATGTTAGTTTATATGGATGCTCATCTGATAATCAAGATTGTATTTAATTTTGTATCTTTTTTATAGGAACCTTTGATACCAAATCAAGAAAACGAAGATTATAAACTTGTCATATCATTATTCAACAAGTTTGTTGAGCGAGTACTGAAATTGCACACGGATGTCATGACGGTTGAAGTACCTTCAGATGTATTTTGCTCTAATAGTCCCTTATGCACACCATTGAAAGATGTTCCTATTCCAAAATCAGATTTAAAAAATTTGATAAACTTTGAAGAAATTGGAACCATACAAATACTGTTGTACATGTGGTGAGTATATATAATGGATAAATTTTGAACATTTATAATTCAAACTTTCTTACTTGCTTTAACTTGAAAATTTATGTGTGTTTCTTTTTTTTTAATAGTGCCCTCCATAATACAGTGGGTGAGTTACGGTTGAGAAAGAAGTTCGGATTTGTTTCTCCTGTTGGTGTTGATGGATCAAGTTCCAAAATAAATGCAGAGACATTATTTTATTGTTTAGATACGGCACAGGAGAATCAATTATTTTTTTGTCCATTTAACATTGGGTAATTGTTTTGTTTAATTTATTTATTTATTTTTGATTTGATTAATTCAATTAGTTCAATATATTTATTATACTCAATTACCTAAGGTAATTTCAGGTTCCACTGGGTGCTGACTATTGTTGATCCATGGAAAAGGTGTGCATTTTATTTTGACCCTTTGGGCAGTGATACGAACAAAAATGTCAACAATGTTCTGAAGGAGTAAGTTTACTTTTTTTTTCGCATGTGGTGATGCACATTAATTTATTACCCATTTCAAAGTGTGTTAATTGTTGATGTACTTCTTGGACAGTGCATTTACAATGTTAAATACAAGTCAAAAGTTCAGATCCAGCAAAAAATCTAAAACCAATGATGTTGACATTGAAGTAGTAACGGTAATAAATTCAAGGAATCAATTATTCAACAAGTTTTAGTATATACTCTTTATACTATACATATTACAATTTATCTATCATACCTCTGTTTATATGTAGTGTCCAAGACAGCCGGGGCATTTTGAATGTGGCTACTATGTAATGGGTTATATGAAGGACATTATTTATTCATATCCGAGGCATCCTTCAGAAACGGTGAGATCTAGTACATGTCTTTATATGAAATAATTGCTATCTAACAAATCATTTTATCTTAACCCATTCATCCTTTACGATTACTTGCAGTTTTCAACCAATAGTAAATATGAAACAGTTCATCTTGATGAATTGCGAGCTGAATTGGTGAATTATATAAAGGATAATGTTCAATGGATGGCATGTTAAACTGCCCAAAACAAGGCTTAGGTATGATTTCTATATTACTATGGTTTCATTTATGTAACCAATAATTATTTGAAGTGATTGGATTGGATTGGATTCATTGGGATCATTGGAAATCTTGTAGTTTGGGGGTTGGATTTTGATGGAGACCCACTTGGGTTTGTTTGTTTTGCTTTTGAATCATATTAATAGTTGGTTCATATAGATTTTGCATGTATTGCATCATGTATATAGTAACACTTTCCTGTTTTAGCTTTGTTGCTGGCTGGGTTTGAATTTTAGGACTGTTGGGTGTAGCTGATGTGATGGTTTTCGTTAGGCTAGAGATGTGATGGATGAGGACTTCTATCATTAGTAGCAACAAGGTGAAAACCCAATTAAAGAAGACCAAAAGAAAGGACTGATGCTATCAAAAGCACTCTTAGGTTCAACAATAAGCAATAGTAGTAGCAATATTAGTCTCATGTGAATTTTTTGAATTATCCAAAATAATTTCTTCATCAGTAATCTTCTCACATTGAGCATTACCTTTCGATCCATTAGCATTATCTTTGTTATATTGAATATTCCCAGCAACTGCATCCCCTGACTTTTGCTTTGGCTTATAGACTTAATGATAGATTCCATAACTATTCATGAGCCAAAAACCTGGAATTGCAACAATACAAAGTCTTGTATAATGCAGGTGGTACAAACTCTGTGTCCAAACCACATTTAGAGAACCAAAAAGTTACATTTTAAAAAAAAAATAAACTGGCCAAATCATTTCAGTTTCCAATTTTCTCACAACAGTTGCAAGAATTGAATCAATCAAAGTCAATCTCTCCAATGTGAGAAACAATAAGAAACTAGAAACTAGATGATCAAAGGAACAAAAATACCAAAAAATGTTCGTGTTTGCTACTTGCAGATACTTGGTCTATCATGGGGCATTCCCAATTTTAGTACTTGTTCTTGCTGAAATCACCAGTGGGTGTCAGAATATTTGGACCCTTGTCAGTTTCCGAAAGGATGATGTTCTTCTGGCTGCCAGAGTTTATGAATTCTTGTCTCCTATTTTTTATGCTTTCTATTCTGTTGCCAGAGGTGTTTTTGGACCTCTGTTGGTGTACAAGATGGGGGTGTATTATATGAGTGGGGTAGCTGATAATGTGATTCCTAGGTGGGTTTGGATTTCTTGGATGTCTGTAATTCGAGTTGTGTTCACAGGTTGTGTTGGGCTTTGCCACCCTTATTACGGAGCCTGAACTTCCGTAGCAGTTGTTGCAGTACTGCACGCCCACATCTTCAGGATGGGTTTACTGGATAAATTTTACTGCACAAGAACAAATTCTTGACATGTTTGAAGTGTGTGAAACATGTGTCCACACATGTTGGAGTCTTGTTGGCATCCAACACTTGGTATGAAGTGGACATGACTCTTTTGTATAAGTTTATATGCTACTTAAATTGGCTTCTAATCTAATTTGATTACAAGATAAGGTGTGGGTTACTATACTGGGGTCAAAGGCCATGTTTTAGACCTCTATGTTGTTTCCATAGCTGCCCAATTTCCTTTTATTAGATATTCTATTTTGAGACAAATGTAGGCATTGGTGACGAGTGCAAGGTGTGGGTTTTGCGAAGCTTTACCCCGGTGCATAAGAATGTTGTCACTATAAGACAATAATCAATTTAAATTTTTTTTTTTTTTGTTTTAAAAGCTTGTAGCAACTTATTGCCCCATTCCATCTTGTCTCTGATGAAAATTCGACTTTGGTTAATTATTATTATGATAAGGTTAAACCCATGACAATCTAGGAAAGAGAGAGAAAGAAATTTGTGATTGACAAATAACTTAAAAATTACTTTTAAACTGTTTTTAAAATATTTTAGTACTAATACAGTTATATGAGGAAAAATGGCTTACAATATCCAGTATCCTCTGGTTATATTATATGAAGATTGTATACATAGATACTAAATCCGACAACATTTTCGTCTGGTGAAGAAATTTTGTTAAATATTAAAGAAGTAAGAACATGGTTAGAAAAAATTTATTTAATATAACCAATACTAAAAGTCAGACAAACTTTTATAAAACCTTGGTTCATATCAGTCTCATTTGTCTAGAAGAAATTACTTATGTTTTATTGGGGCCTCTCTCTTTCCTAAAGAACTTGTCGATGCGTGGCATGTGTTTGATTAGTCCACCTATTGGATATTTACAGTCCTTAAAGTACTTTCAGCCTTATTTTTATCTGTAGACTTCATGATGGCCTTGAAAAGTCTCAGCAATTGGTTCAATTTCATGACAAAATTTTTATAAAAGAAGTCTCAAAGGCCTTGATTCTAAGGTCTAAAAAGTTTTATAGTAGAGCTAATTTGAGTATACTATTTGTTGTTGTTGTTGTTGTTGTTGTTGTTGTTATTATCATTATTATTATGTTTTAAGTTTGAAAAAAGTCAAGATACTGTTCATGCGGTTAGCCGGTTATTGTTCACCCATACTGTTCACGTAGGTACTGTTTATGCTATTGTAGCAGTGAACAGATTAGGGCCTTCTTATTTTTCTTTTCTTTCAGGTTATGATGGATGGTTGTAATTTAACTTATTTAAAGATTAGGATTTAATTTTTTTAGGGTTTTGAATCTATAAAAGGTTTGTAATTCTCTCTTTTTGAAGCTAATACTAGATTATTGAGAATTTACAGCTTTGGAGCTTTTGGTTGAGGGTCCTTCTCTCCTAAGTCACCAAGTGTAATTGCTTAGAAAACTCAAGGTGTGATTGTCTAGGTTCTTTTTCTTTTTCTCTTCTTTAAAATCTCCTTGAAAATAAAACCAATTTGCAATGAGAGCTGGAACTATCTTACTATCCAAAAAAACACTAATAAAACCCTAAATGTATTCCTAAAACTCTTCATAGCCAAACTGTAATTGCCCTTAAACTTTTCCACATACAATCCTAACCCCAAATCCCTATTTTAATTCTGAAAGCCAAGGGATCCTACATCAACACTCCTGATCAATTTCACCAGCATCATTGATTTAAGTTGATAAATATGATTCCAGTTTTTCTGCATTGATGTTGGTACCCACTGCACTTAAAAAGCCAGAAAGAAAATGAGATAGGTGGTGTGGGTTTTTTGGGTTTGGATACAAATTCTAATATAAGTATATACTTCAGCACAGTAAAAAGATTGTCAACCTGGGATAAAAAGCACTTTAATCCACAAAGATAACCAAGAAAGTAGTGAGTGCATACTAGGCTAGTTGAACAAATGTCCTCAATATCAACTGCACTTCTCTTTTTTGGGAGCAAAATTCAAACTCCTTTGAACTTTGCTTCTTCGGAAAGCTCATCCAACTTCACCAATAACTCTAATTGACATCCCAGCATTTCTTATAGAACCAATTTGTAAAATTGACAGGCTAAGTGCTTTTTCAATAGGCTTTTAAAACACTTGATGAATCTTAAGTTGCACCATATTTTCATAGTTTGACTAATTAGCTCTTGCCAGATCGTCTTGTGGGATTCAAATATCTGGCTAAGGTGGATTACCTGAGGCTTAATGACTCACTGACTTTGGGAGTGCAATATGTAAGATATTGCATCTTTATAAGTGTACACATGTTTAGTGTTAAGAGTGGGATTCAGGGGGTGTCATGTTACCTCAGTGATTGTTATCGGCGAGTCTCGGTGAAGCCTCTACACTGTCTCATGGGTTGACCTAAGGGACTTAGAGTGGTTGCTAGAGCAAAAAAAATTTAGTGGTAAATGTGTTCCTACAACCTGTTGATGGCAATGGTTGCCCATTTAGTGCACTGGAGAGGGAAGAGAGTTTTATGCTATCCTGTTGATGTTGGATTCCACCTTATAGCTTCTGATTGCTTTTTCTAAGGCCTTGTGCCTACAAACTAGACACAATAATGGTCAGTCTGCCTGTCTGAGGCTCTCTCACATTCCATAGCTATAAAGTGCTCCAAGGATTTGCCCTCCATAGTTTTGAACTTTTGGGTTGTTCTAGGGAACAATCTTTGAACGCAGGTTGCTCTATTCTTCCAATGCAAACATGCAAGCACACGTTAAAAAAAAAAAATAATAAAATGAAAAAATAAAAAAAAATTACTTAATTTGTACACCTCTTTTAGCTAAGAACTACTAACACTTTTAATTTGATGATATTTCCCCCCCTTCCTCTTTTCTCACTATTCTTCTAGTGGGGAGCTGAGAGAAGTGCACAATTAAGAATAGCTCATCACCTCATAGAAAAAGAAGGCTAACCAAACCATCTAATCAAATGCGTTACCCACCAGAGAGAACAGCAAGCTGCCAGCAAAGTAGACACTGTGTTCCATTCTAAAGTATTATGCATATTCAACAAGTTTCAAGTGATATGTTTCTTTTTTTTTTTAAATGACAAGCATCTAAATGCAACCTTAATGATTTAATGATATATTGTTAAAAGATTTCTGCTCAGCTCTATTCTACTCTCTCTCTCTCTCTCTTTCTCTCAAATTGCTTTGCCCACTCCCTCCTTTTTTTTTTTTTGCTCATTTGTTGCTTCATGACTTGATCAGGCTTTTCATTGTCGTAGGGGAAAAGCATGCCTCTTCAATAATGCGTGAGTTCCTTTTAATTCTTTTGTACTCTGTTTTTTATTGCTGAAACTTGTTAGTGTCCTATCCTATTATGGTCCTCAATTGATTATGCTGCTGAAAATATATTTACATATATATTTTTTGTCTTTTTGATGTGATTAGAAATTAAGTTAATTAATTTCTTATTTCAAATTATGCAGGGAGCTCCTATGGTTGTTGGGTTAAGACTTGTGCCTAAGATCAAAATCACAAAAGCAGCAAAGAGATCATCTCCACTCCCTGGTTGCTTTAAGACTTCAATTTCATGCTCTATTGATCACATTTTTTTTCTTTCACTCAAATTAGTTTCCTTTGCTCCATAAACAATAGTGAAGTCTTTTGTTTTAGCTTTTTTTTTTTTTTTCTCTTTACTGCCTTCTTGTACATAAACAATAGTGAAGCTTTTAGTTTTAGATTTTTTTTTTCCTCTTTTTTGATTATTGTTCTAGACACTAATGTTAAATGAAACTTAAAGTAATGATTCTATATTCAGTTAAGTTTTCTTGGTCTTTAATTATTGTTCTTAATATTCATGCATTTATTGTGCATATATATATATATATATAAAATTTGCTACAGGTTACATTTAACAGGTTTTGGGGGAAAATATTGATTATAATTGAAAAAAAAAAATCATTCATGGCATTATTAATGACGATTACAAACTGTCACGGTTGCATTTTGAACTATCATGGTTGTGTTTTTTTTTTTAAAGAAAGATGACGGTTTAAATCTATCATCGTAAATCAAATAAAGATGATGATTGTAAACCGTCATTGTAAATCGAAAAAAGATGGCGCTTTTGAACCGTCATTGTAAATCGAAATAAGATGACGCTTTTGAACCGTCATTGTAAATTGAAAAAAGATGACGCTTTTGAACCGTCATCGTTCTAACATATTAATGACGGTTCAAAATTGTCATCTATCTTCCGTCTCAAAGATGACACGGCCCCCAATGACGCTTTTCAAAACCGTCATTAAAATAAAATGATGACAGTTCAGAACCGTCATCAATAAATGTTTTTCTTGTAGTGTATGCTGACTTACTAAATAGATCCTAGTACGTGCATCCAGATTGTTAGAATATGTGATGTCGTATGCCACATCTCACTTGCATTCTCGGTGTATCTTTCTGTCAAAAGGAACATCAAATGGTATTTGTCAATTTTTATTTTGGAGGGTTTTTTTTTTAGAGTGGGGGTTGGGAGTGGATAATTAAATTCTTGCACAAAAAGCTAGATTTATTAAAAGATGCAAAATCATTCCACTACTTCTTCAGCTGAGCTTGCATAGAATGTTAAAACAAATGCTATTTGTAATCTAGAGAAAGAGGGAGGGGGGGGGGGGGGGGGGATTATTTTTGCAGATCGTAGCAGTATATTAATGGTGGAGGCTTATTTTGGCATGCACATTTAACAAGTCTCAATATTTCAATCAAATATGAATCAGAGTCTAATACACATGCATTTTCGTACAGGAGTTGCCAGAATGTACTGAGAATGACTTACTTGTAGGAATAAGGTTCTACTGATTCCAAAGCCTAAAAATTGAAGCTTTAAATCCTTAATAACCTGATGAGATCAAGAAATTCTGCAAAATAACTCACATGTTATGTCGGATTCAAAAAGTGTACCATAAGAGATTGAATGTACTTGAGCTCTTATTATATTTCCAAGCATGTCTGGAACAGAGAGTGATTATAAGAGATTCATATATCCTCTCAGTCCAGTTTCCAAATTAACAGTCAAAGAATATTTTCAAAATAAGACAAGTACAAAACATTTATTTCAATTGAAAAATGGAAAAATAGAAGGCAATTACACGGTGATACTGTTACTGTTGGGAATAAATCCATAAGAAAAAATAAGCACCCAAGATATTAAGCATAAGAAGAAAAAAGAGCAAACACACAATAAAGAACACAGAATTTTTATGTGGTTCGGCTAAATTGCCTACGTCCACGGGAGTGATTATCTTCTTCACTATAAGAGAAAATGAGTATAACTGATACAAGAAGTTCCACTTAGGATGTACCCTAAACCCAAGTCCCTTGAACCCAAGTACACCCCACTCAACTCACTCTCTCAATTCCCATCGGAAGACTAATCCTATTCACTCTCAATCACTCCAGTCTTGCTGCGTTTCTGCACATATGTATATATAATGGCAGCCACCCACCACACAGCAATATTAATTGCTTTCAATAATAGTGCCGAGCACCTCCTTCCATGCATCCATATGCGGCTTCCCAAGGTGCACCTCCTTCCCATGCATACTTAGCTTCATCAAGCTAGTTGCAGCCATTGGAAATTGACAAAACTTGGTTATCACCACAATTTCAAGCCAACAAATATTAATATTCTTGGAAATAGACTTCCACATGTTGGGAACCAACCCTTAATTATCACCATACATGGCATTGAACCAAAACAATTAACCCAACAGTTACCAGGTTCCACAAAGCTTTTTTCAGGACATTTGCAAAAGATGGCCGATCTTGTGCCACACTAGGTTGCTCCCCTTGGCACATTTTTCCTTTAAAGAGAATACCAATTCACCTCCGGCTTCTATGACTTGGTGAGACATCACATTGCTTCCACGGTAGTTACACCAAGCTCTTGTTAGTCTAAATATGCATCTTTTCAGGAGATGAAATGCTCCTGAATGACTTTGGCAAAGCTTCAACTCCATCAAGTATCCAAAGATATGAATGCAGCACGATCTTGAACAAGGTCAGGCAGCAACCTGAGCTTAGACCAACCCCACAATATTAGATTTTCAAGGGACAAGGGGTGGTGTTGGATATCCTCAAAGTTGTGGAAGGACTGAGAAACTCCAAGAACTTACCAATTTCCAACTACTTCAAGCAGGAGAGGCAGTGTAGCACCTGTGGCAAGCAATTCCATTTCTCACATTCACTTGCTTGAAAAAAAAAAATCAAGAAAAACTAGTGATCAAAATTGGACAAAAAAAAAAAATAAAATCATCAAAAAAAAAAAAAAAAAACACAGCAACGACAACAACAAAGAAGAAGAAGAAATAAATAAATAAATAAAACTTGATTTGATCATAATTAAGACTCTGACTACTTAACACGATATTGAAGCATCTGCTACTGTTATGGCAGGACATATGAACAATAGACATAAAGTTGTAGAGCTCATGTTGACATGCACATTTAACAAATTTCAATGTTTCAAATGAATATAAATCAAGGATTTTCAGGATTAAAAAAAAGTGGGTGAAATTTTTGTTGTCAAGACCACCAATAAATGTACGAAGCACTAGAAGTGCATGGCACATGCTCTGCACAGGGGAATGGTAAACCAATATTGAAGTCATAATTCATAGTAACATAGTAATGCAGACATACTTGTGAACCAAGCGGAATCCCCTTTCCATGCACTTTCTAATGCACATACAAGCAGTGCTCCATAAGCCAAATTATTCCCCCTAGAATTATCAACAACCTTCAAACCCTGAATGTGTTAATTAAAAGTTAGAAACATTGGTGTACTTATTAAAAACAACAAAAACAAGTATCATCTGGCTATAATAGTTACATATAAAACTGAAATGTTTTTTTATCTAATTAGATTAGATTAAAGGTGCAACTGAAGCATTTGTTGACAGCACGCCACGACCAACTTCAGTAAATTTCCAAGAGCAAGTGAGATACGGTACTAAAGTAAATTACATTGATAACACCTCAGAAAACAGAGATGTTTAAAAACAGAACACTGATGATGCATTAATGCCTGCAACATATTTGGATGAGATTAGAATCCAAAGGAGAAGAAGTAAATGATGCAAATTAAATATTGCTTCGTATATATTCAGCCTGATGGGGAAGAAATGTGAAAAAGAAACTACTCTCCATCAGGACAGAAAAGACTAGCATAAGCATGCTAACTTGAAGTGCAGTGAACTAATCACAGAACCAAATTTTAAAATACAAACAATAAATCTGAGCTCATTACTATTATGACTTGCCTGGTCAAGAAACTGGTCCTCACTAGCTTTCACCAGTTTATCCGGAGTAGACTTCCATTGCTTGTCATTCTTATCCTCAGTTTTCTCTTCAAACTGAAAATCAGATGTCTGTCTTGATTTTAACAAACTGACCATATGAGATAACTGTTATCCAGAACATGACAGAGCAAGTGAGATACAAGACGAAAGTAAATTAAAATGATGGTGCCATAAGAATATGGAGATGTTAAAAATCTGAAGAACGCAGAGGCTGAAAAAACTTCAGATGAGATTAAAATCCAAAGAAGGGGATATAAATGATGCAATTTATATATATGCTCCACAATTGTATATAAGGAACATGTTGTGGAAGAAATGTGATAAAGATACTACCCTCCATCAAGATGCAAAAGATAAACATAAGCATGCTAACTGGAAATGCACTTGGGGAGTCTCGTTTGGATCAATTTTATCTAAAATCATTTTTGAATTGAATGAACTTACATATGTCTATCCTGATTATTGAAATATAAGCAATCTTGTACAACTCTGGCTCACTCCCCTTGGCACATCTTCTCGTAAAAGGGGATAGTTGCAAATATCCCCTTTCATAATTGGTGAGGCATCACATAGCTTCAACCGTAGGCAGTTTCTCACAACAAAATAGACACAGTTGTTGAAGAGAAGAAATCCCAACCACTCTGGCAAAGCTCCCAGAACATCAAATCCCCTAATATGCAAAGTTTTTAGAGCAGTGAGGTGTTGAAGTTGTTCGGGCAGAGACTCGAGTTCAGGCCACCACTACACCGATAGGCTTGAAGGAACATGGGTGTTGCATATTCTTGAAACAGGAGAAACAATCAACCCCCTTCAAGAACCCGCCAATCTTCAAAGTCTTCCAGCAGGTGAGGCCGTGTCACCCTCCAGCAAACAGGTGCACTTTGGGCAGCACCTTATTGCTGAAGAAGAAAGAGAATTCTCACAAATCTTCCTACGAATAGAAACAAATTACAGAACAAATTTTACCCACTTCAGGTTTGTTTAATCCATTAAAAAGTAAAGAACAATACAACTTCGATTTAAACAGAATAAATTATTGTTTAGATAATGTAACATATATAATATATTAATATACACGATAAAGGGGACCTGAAACAGATGGTTGTAAATTTAAAATGTAAATATTGAGTTGCAAACATAAGAATTTTGAATTTACAATTGTGGAAAAAAAAAAGAAAAAGAAAAAAGAAAAGAACATCATAATTTACTCAATACAATTGTTTTAAGAACAGACCGACTCAAACATAAGAATTTTGAGGCATAGAACACTATGGTACCTTTTTTTTTTAACTAATTGTATAGAACCAAGCACAAGCAACCTAGCTAGGCAGAGCTTGAAGAGACAGACAAAACCTTAACCCCAGTACACCCAACTGGTAATGGGAGAAAACAAGACCAACAGAAAACACAAAGGCTAAGACAACCAAAACCAATGACCCTTCCCAAATGCAAATCAACCCAAGGAGCTCTTGTAAGAATAGAATATTGAATATTCCAATTATGACATAACTCCTGGTTAAGAGAGTTACCTTCATTGTTAGAGAAAGATGCAACCCTGAATCTGATGTCTGCCTTGATTGAAACAAACTGACCATATAAGATCATTGTTATCAAAAACATGACATCTTCAGAAAATTTCAAAGACCAAGAGAGATACAAGAGTAAAGTAAATTAAAATGATGATGCCTTAAGAGTACAGAGATGTTTAAAAGCAGAATAACACAGAGGCTGCAAAAACTTCATATGAGATTAAAATCCAAAGAAGAAGATGTAAATGATGCAACTTACATGCTTCACAATTGTATATAACATGTGGAAGAGATGTGATAAATAAGCTACCCTCCATCAAGGTAGAAAAGACAAACATAACCATGCAAACTGGAAATGCAGAAACTCATTGCAGCACCAAATAATAAAATTCAAACAAAAATTTAAACACTCATTATTAAGACATGCCTGGCCAAGAGACTAATCCTCGCTAGCTTTTTCCAGTTCATTCCAAGTAGACTTCAGTAGCTTGTCATTCTCATCTATAGTCCATCCAGAGTAAACTAATCGTCACCAGAGTAAACATGACATCTGCAATGCTCTTTGCTACAGTCTTAGCAACCACAACTGCCTGTACTCATGCTGCTCCTGGAATTAATGAGATGGTTTATCCCCGTGAGTAACAGAAACTTTGAATATTGTTGGAAAATTTGTATATTGTTGGAAAATTTGTATATTGTTGGACTATGAGAGAGAGAGAAAATATGATCAGTGGGGAATTCAAGGACAAACAACAAATCATATATAATTTGATAGGAAGAGTCGGAGTAGAGAAGAATTAATGAACATATTTTAAAAGATTAAAATAAAAGAGGAACATCAATAGAGTAGAGGAGATTTGAGAAATCTTAACCTTCACTTTAATAATCAATTTCAAGCAGCTTGGGATTGAACAGACACCCAATCAATCTCGATTGTTGGAATATGAGAAATCTTGAACCACTCTGGGCCTCTCCCGGTGGCACATCTTTCAGTTAAATGGGGACATACATAAATTTGCAGAAGGTTTAACTTGGTGAAGCGTTGCATAGCTTCCACTGGAGGCAAATACATCAGATTTGTGCAGGACCAAATAGATAGCTGTTGAAGAGAGTATAGGCTCCCCAACCACTCTGGCAAAGCCTCCACTCCTTTAAAATTGCATATTTCTAAAGATGTGAGAGCAGTGAGGTGTTGGAGTTGGCCAGGCAAAGACTTGAGCTTAGGCCACCCATACAATGCTAGTTCTCGAAGGGACGCAAAGCGGAGTTGTATGATATCCTCAAAATTGGGAAAAGAATCGAGCTCCTCCCAGAATCTACCAATCTGCAAAGTCTTCAAGCGGGTGAGGCAATGTATCCCCTCCGGCAAACATTTCAATTTTCCACAGCCACAAATCCGTAGAAACAAAAGAGAACGCAATTCTCCTAAACCTTCTGAGACAGATATTAGATTAGGACATTCTGTTATGGATAAACGCTCAAGAGATGTGAGGCCGTGTATGCTTGGAATGGTTTTTAGATTACGGCAATCGGATATATCCAATGTCTCAAGAGACACGAGTGATTGTAGCCCATCCGCTAAATAACTCAGTTTCTCACAATCTCGTATATCCAGTGATCGAAGAGAGGTGCAGCAGGCTGATAAATGCTGGGCTATACAAGTTAACATGGGACAACTCCATATCTTCAGAGATGAGAGATTTTGACTGTTATGCAACAGCCCTTCAGGCACAAAACTAAGCTCAGACACACGATTTATAGAGAGGGATGTGAGAGTGGTTAGGTTGCTGCTTATATTTGCAAATGGCATGCTGCTGTGGACACTTGTAATCTCCAACTCTCTAAGAGATGGAAAATGAGTTGGAGCATTTATCAATTGGTCACAATCCCAAATACATAGTTGCTGGAGGCTAGGAAACACCACTTCAGCAGTTGCTGCTGTCCATTCCACGAGGCTGCGCATATTCCCCAATGTAAATCTTTCCAATGCTGGAAATAGAGCCCTTGCCTCATTCTCGTTTGCTCCATCATTACCATAGAATTCTGTTCCTATGCGATCCACATTCTTCATTCCTTTTATTACAAGAACTCTCAGAAAGGGTAGTTGCCCAATCCGTGGGATCTGTTTACATTTTTTGCAGTTTATTAATTTAATCTCTACCAAACTCCCATCTACGAATAAACCACCACTGCTGCTATTAATACTCCTCGGCATCATCATCCATGATGAGAATTGATCGCCCCTGAAGTTTTCAATCGTTAGACTTTTCAAATTTCGGTGAGGTTCCAAGCCTTGTAACACATCCTCATCATTGATATTGTTACCCCCTCTTCTTCCACTGCTCCATTCAAATCCCAACTTGTGTATGCTTCCCTTCCCCAACAAATTTGCTTTCTTGGCTTCTTCTTTATCCCTCACATGCTCCAAATTGCAAATCATTAATTTTCCCCTTAGCTTATTCAGACCTTCCAATTCTTCAATTCGACGACCATTTTCCAGACCCACACAAAAGAATGGTAATGTTTGAAGAGAGGTTAACTGCCCCATCTCAATTGGCATATGATGCCTTCTATAAGTTTTCCACATATAAGTTTGGGATTGGTCATTGAAATAAAGATGTCTCAAGCTTATCAAATATTTTAAGTTGTCCGGAAGCTCTTTAAGACTATGGCAATCCAATAATCTTAATGTCTGCAAATTGTAGAGCTTGCCAATAGATTTGGGAAATGTTTGGATTTTTGTATGAGAAACATTAAGATATCTCAAGTGTTTCAACCTGCCAATTGAGGTTGGCAACTTCTCAATATTGGCCTCATTTAAACTTAAAACACGTATGCATTTGAGGGCCAATAACGAATTGTCAAGGACATTACCTGTCAAAATTAATGTGCGCATTTTCATGGCACGTTCTCTTGGGATTGTTAATCTTAATTCTCCATTAAGAATCAACGATAAATGTTGAGCCTCGATATCAGTATTCACCTTTCTAGAATTCAAAGTCATGCACTGGGATCCTGACATAAGTTGTGCAAAGTCATGGACAAGATCATGCATCTTGCATGTTGTTATGATGCCATATATATCCATTTCTACATCCTGAAAGAAGGAATTCCACAATAAAGTCTTGAAATAGTCATGACCTATATCCTCCATCTCCAAACTGCCTCCTTTTGATGCTTGAAGGAATCCTTGAGCCATCCAAAGTTGTATCAAGTCTTCCTTTTCAATTATAGAGTCCTTTGGAAAAATTGAACAATATGTGAAACATTGCTTCAAATATGGTAACCTCAAATGATCAAAACTTAACCTTAAAACTTGTAGGATTCCATTCCCATCTTGAGGTAAATTCCATAATTCACTATTTTGGATTGACAACCACTCGTGTTCCTCCTCCTTAGAGTACATCAAAGCTCCCAGTGTCTTTATTGCTAATGGCACACCCCCGCACTTTTTCACAATTTTTCTTCCCAGATTCACCAAATTTGGAGTCTCTTTCGCTCCTCCAGTTGCAAATGCTTTTTGCTTAAATAAATTCCAACTATCGTGGTCTGATAATCCAACCAAACGATGAGTCAGAATAGTCTGCATGGCTGAGACAACTTCATCACTGCGAGTAGTTACCATAATCTTGCTTCCTCTCGTACCAATACCGAATAAAGAATCTTTCATACGTTCCCATTTTTCGCCACTTGTATTCCACAAATCATCAAGAACAAGTAAATATTTTTTCCCACTTAGTATTTTCTTAAGCTTTTGAATTATTGCTTCCATGTTTGACACATCACAACTGCCTCCAGTAAGAGATTCTATCATCTCTTTTAAAAGCCTTTGGACGTCGAAGTCATCAGATACACAAACCCAAGATCTTTCGCCGAAATGACTCATCACAGCCTCATTTTTGTAAACTAGTTGTGCAAGAGTTGTTTTTCCGAGACCTGCCATTCCTACTATTGCAACGATGGATAAATCTTCTTCGCTCTCAGAGTTGAGTAACAAGTCTACTAACTTTGCTATATCAGCATTCCTTCCCACAACTTTTGAATGGTCCAAAGAGGGATGGGTTTGTTGGTCTTCTCCATGGTGAGTGGTCCTCTGATCTCCATGGGAAGTGGTCGCGACATCAGTAGGCCCCCTAATTACCCCGAGCCCAAAGTCATCTGCTTGTCTAATAATTTGAGCTAACATGGTATTGATAGTTTTCACTTTATGAGCCATTTTGAAACGAAACGCAATTGGGTTAGAGATTGAAAAGAAGTTATGCACCTTGTTCCTCATGCGGTTTTGTATCTCCAGCTTATGTCGAAGAATTTCAAACGCGAACTCCTCGAACACATCATCGGCATCATAAGCTACATTCCTGAGATTTTTCAACCAAAGTCTCACTGAATAATCTTCTCTTACTTGTCGCCCTTCAGCATCATGTAATACAGCCTGAATCATGATTAACTTTGTTTTGAGCTTTTCCAGATCTCCCTTGAGACCCCATGCACGGTTGATCTTTTCAGAAACAAAGGAAACCAACTTCTTTAGGATTTCTTCTGTAGCAACACCCACAAGGACTTCTTCTGCCATCTTTGCTAGCTTACTTCTACCCAGGGATGATTGACAACAACTGTATAAGCAGGAGAGGTTGAAAGATTATTACATGTTCCAGATTCGATTCTCCTACTCTTGGTTTTTCGAAGCATCTGTTGACTCTGGAGTATGGAGAAGTCGTTTGCTGCTTCTTTTTTTATTGCTTGTTTTTCCTCTGTGAATGGTTACCGCATCAATAATTTAACGCGAGGGCAGAGCTACCTATGGGCTGGAGCCCGCCCAAAATTTGCCAAATTCATTTTTTTTTCTTTTTTTAGCATTCTTAATTTTAAACTCCAGTTTGTAAAACCCACTAATGGATTAGATGTTCATTTTCTGTATGATATGCCTATAAAAAATTATAGTGATCCAATGGTTGATTTTCAAAAAATGTTATTGTGAAAATATATAACTTATTTGTTCTTCAAAATATAACCATTTTGTTAACTCAGTTTTGTCAATCGTCGGATGATTGTGATTTTTTGCAGATATGACATACAAAAGTAGGGCATCTAATCCAACAGTCAGTTTTACAATATGTAATCTAAAATTAGCTATATGGAGGCGACTTGACACAAAATTGTGTCAGGCCAGCCTGATAATAGCATTACTGTATACATACATATATGTGAGAGTGTGTATGTGTTTGGTGCTTATTCATTCTTTATCCTAACCCAGCGTAATACTAAATCCCGACTTCGCCCCTGATTTAATGCACCGAATACAAACTACATATGGCTTGCTAAGTCATGAACATTATGTGTTTTTAGCTGCTTCTTTTTTTTTTCTTTTTCTTTTTCGATTTTTCTTCTGTGCTAGGTTGATTTGTCATTAGGTAGTAATCTATGCAATCAGCATTTTTGGGGGCAAAAATAAAGTGAAATTTTTGGGCAAAAATAAAGTGAAATTTGATTTCTATATTGAAACATTGGAAAAATCTTTAAAATATAAGGACAATGAAAATATAAGGATAGTGAAAAAAAAAAAACAGTAAAAATCTTTGAAGCGCACTAAAAATCTTGCAAATACAATGAAAAAAAAAAGGGAATTTGGACAGGAATTAGGACGGGTCATGTAGCACTGCTTAAAATAAAATATAAAAATAACCTAATTTTTCGGATTTTTTGAAGTATGCCTAATCTACTTTAATCAAAATCTTGCATTCATTCTAGGTTTCAAGAAAAGTAGTGGAAATTTTTGGATTTAAAGAAACATGATAGAATGATTGGCGAAAGCTAGCCCTCCTCAAGATTGTTCCTATAACCTTTGCTATGGAAATTTTGATATTTGAAGAGATGGTTTGAACATAATTCTAGAGAAATAAGATATTCAAATAAAATTTTGAGTTCCAAAATTGATTTCAAGCAACACCCTGCCAAAGGCTAACCGCATTCTAGATGGATTCAAACCCTAATGCTAAATTATTTGACTTCAAATGGACATGACTCGAAGAGACTCGAATGGTAGATAAATCGATTTGCGTGCCTCAACTTGTGGCCTTGTTTCAATTATAGCAAAATTGAAAGATGTCTATTTGTTCACACTACCACTGCCTTCCTTCCCCTTCTTTATAGACGTAATTCTTTTTTATTTTTTTCTAAAATGATACTCCGTAGTTTATTTTAAAAAGTTAGATAATATTTTTTTTTAATTTTTTTATATTACTATTTATTATTTTAAGAATATCTTGACATGACATCAAATGTAATTGTAGAAAAAAAAGATAGTTTTAAAAATAAAAAATAAAAAATTATAAATTAATGCATTAATAAATTTTTTTAATATGCATATTTTTTTAAAAAAAAAAAACCTATTTTTATGGGACAAAATACTCCCAAAAGAGTATTCTTAGTGCCTATATTCCAAGAGCAAAGCGGGTCGACTTGCATTATTTTCCTTAAAATTGATGTGTTGCTGTCTAAAGTCCTGCAGTAAATTTGACAATATATGAAAAACCAAACACGCGTGAACCGGCCCTCGCTGGTTGGTCACATGATCAAAATTTTCAAAGGAACTGTATGGCTCAAGGTTCTAAGATGGAAAACAGGAAAACTAGCTTATTTAATTCCCTTTGCTTTTACTTGTACGTATGAATAACAAAAATTTACAGCCAGCATTTGAAATTTACAATCTTGAATAAAAATATTACATTGCACTTTCGATTAAAGTCATTTGGATTAATTTTGTTTAAAATCACTTTTGATGTTTAAAATGATACTTTGATTAAAAAAATATATATTATAAAGTGATAATCACTTTTAGACGACTCAAAGAAATAATAGAATAGTTTGATTCAAAGTGCACACACACTCTCTCTCTCTCTCATATTTAATTTTTGGGCGTTTGACATCAATAATCTTAAATTTTTGGAATATTACGTAAACAAATCCAATCCAAAGATAATTACATAAATATTTTTTTAGACTGAAATATCCCATGTAAATTAAATAAATACGATTTTACTAATCCAATGGTCAAGAAGTAATATTTTTTCAAATTTTGTGAAGAATCCACGTACAATAATGTACAAAATCCCCAATATAAGGTAAAGGTTATACTGAATCTCTAACTTTACAAAAAGTCTCCAATCCCCAATCTCCAATTAAGAAACAAAACCTTGATTGCAAGTCACATCAATTTTTAAAAATCAACCCAAATTTGGCGTAGTCATATCATAAAGATTCTTTATAAAATTGGAGATTAGGGATTATGTATTAATATGGAGATTGCTTGATAAATTAGAGATTGGGGATTGTACTTATCTTTGGAGATGATTATGTATAAAATTGGAAATTCTGTACAAAATTAGTCAAAAATTCAAATTCTTGACTATTAGAAGGGCAATTTCATACAAAAAAAGGGTAATAGATTTACATTTGTAATTATCTTTGAATCGGGTTCGTTTACATAATATTTTAAAAACTTAGGATTATTGACGTAAAATGCTCTTACTTTTTATTATAATTCTAAAGCCGAAAGGATTTTCATACAAAAAGTTATCTAGCATTCCCTGCGAAACATAATACGGGTACCCATATGTACATTAATTTTCTTATTAGGACATCCTCATATAAGCTTATGTGAGGATGTTGATTTTTGGCTAATGTAAGATGAGTATTTTGAAAAATCGACCGTTAGATTATTCTTCTTATGTGTGTTATGCATGACAAAAATCACAGTGATCCAACGATCGGTTTCTAAAATATAGACTAGTTATGAAAAATTGTGATAGTATCTAACAACATGTAAAAACTGTACGCCATGTTTCATAGTTTGCATTTTAGAAACTGACGGTCAGATCACTATAATTTTTGGCATAAATGACATATATAAGAAGAATTGATATCTAATCCAATGGTCAGTTTTTAAAAATACCCATTTATCCAAAACCCATCTCTTCATATAAGCTTATATGAAGATGTCCTATTATGTAAGAAAGTTACTACCAATATGGAATTTCAAAATGGCTTAACTTTCTTAATTCTCGGATGAATGCCTAATTTAGTTTTGGGTTATATGAGTGTAAATCTTCTTTTTACTGTCCTTATATTTTTACTGTGTTCCTTTCATAAGGACAATAAAAATATAAGGACAGTGAAAATAGAAGATAATGAAAATATACCAAAGAGTAGTTCTGCCATTTTTCTTTAACTATTCTTACTGTTTAGTATATTTTTGCTGTCTTCTATAAGGATAGTGAAAATACACTCATGACAATGAAGATACACTCGACAGTGAAAAATACTTTTCAGGATAGTGAAAATAGAAGACAAGGAAAATACATTTCCATAAGGACAATAAAAATATAAAGACAGTGAAAATATACCAAATGGTTGTTATGTCATTTTCCTTTAACTATTCTTATTGTTTTGTATATTTTCACTGTTTTCTATAAAGACAGTAAAAATATAAGGATAGTGAAAATACACCATGACAGTAAAGATACACCCGACAGTGAAAATACACTCAAAACAGTGAATATATAAGAACAGTAAATAGATACTTTAGGACAATGAAAGTACAATAACAGTAAAAATACACTTCAGGACAGTAAAAATAGAAGAGTAAAAATACATCACATGTTGACAAATAGGACGAGAAGAACTAATGCGGGAATAGTTACGGTAAAAGTAGGGGTGGCAAAATTAGCCTAAACTCATTTACCCACCCAAACCCATTTAGTTAAATGGATATGGGTTGGTACATTTTAATAAGTGAGTCATAATTGGGCCACCCAATTAAACTCATTTATAATTGGGTTGGATATGGGTAACCCATGGGTATCCAACTAATTAAATCCATTTATATGATTTTTGTTCTTAGGTTTGTGACATATACCCATTTAACTAATACCATGTATTGACCCATGCCCATATATCATGGGTCGATCCGACTCGCGATTCCATATAACATGGGCCGACTTGGTTTTTATTTTATTTTATGATAACCTCATATACACGTCAACAAAAAAACTTAAAATAAAATAAAATTGCCGCATTTAACAACAAAATTTAACATGTCATATTTATCTTCTATATAAAAAAAACTAGTACCATGTCTTGACTCATTTATACCCATACCCATAAATCATGAGGTCGACCTGACCCACCAACCCATATATAATGGGTCGACCCTTTTTTCTTTTAAATACATGCCAACAAAATAAAATAAAATTGCCTCATTTAGCAACAAAATTTAACATTTCATATTTAAATTTTTAACAAAAATTGCGTTCTTACAGTTATTCTAAATGTCACAATTTTGCAGTCAGTTTTTTCAAAAACCAATCGTTGGATCTTCCTGATTTTTGGTAGGCATGACATTCATAAGATGGGTATTTTATTCAACGGTCGATTCTTTAAAATATATTATGTAACTGACCCTACAGAAGCGCATAATGCCAAAATATATAAAACTGAAGGTTTTTTTGACATAAGGGTACATGATTCTCCTTTTGGCCAAATGTTACATATTTTCACAACGATATTTTTCAAAAACCAACTGTCAGATTATTGTGAGTTTTTGCAGGCATAACATACAGAAGAGGGGCATCTAATCCAATGGTCAGTTTTCGAATTGTCATGCTTGCAAAAACTCATAGTGATGCCCCTCTTCTGTATATCATGCCTGCAAAAACTCACAGTGATCCGACAGTTGGTTTTTGAAAAAACTGATTGCAAAATTGTGATATTTTGAATAACTATAAGAACGCAGTTTTTGTTGAAAATTTAAATATGATATGTTAAATTTTGTTGTTAAATGCGGTAATTTTATTTTATTGGTGTGTTAAAAAAAAAAAAAAAAAAGGTCGACTCATGATATATGAGTTCGTGGGTCAGGTCGACCCATGATAAATTGGAATGGGTCTAAATGGGTCGAGGCATGGTACTAGTTAAATGGGTCATGTATATTTTGTGGCCCAACCCATTTAGACCTAATCCAAACCCACCCATTTGCCACCCCCAGATAAAAGTAGCATTTTCCTTTATTTTATTATAGATAAAAGACAGTAGTGAATTTGACTCGTCACACCACTCCAGCAATTAAAGAAATCCAAAGGCTGATTTACTACCTTACGTTAGTAATCCTTGGATTTGGCTCATTTGTCACAATGGAGCTCAATTGGGTCATTCTTATTTGATCGAACACGTACGTTTCTAAAAGTCATCCTAGTTGATGATTTTAGCCATTCAATTTCATGCATGCCATTAAAGGGTGCATAATGTGCTAAAATTATTGCACTAGGAAGAAGCAAAGTGAAACAATTTTAGAAGAACTATATCTACACATATTTTTTTGAAGTTATGTTTGAACCATCTATTCACATATTAAAATTTTCATAGTAGAGCAAACCAATGGATCGAGGACCAGCTTTTACCAATCATCCTATCATATACATTGTTTTAAAAACCGGACCGTTCATCGAACCAGAAAAGTTACCGGGTTAAGGGTCAACCGGTTCAACCGGTTAAACCGCCGGGTTGAACCGTGACATCATAAATATATTATTTATGTATTTATTTAATTATTTATTAGAATAAAAGCTATAAATGATTCAAAATATAATTTTTTTTAAATGTTTGTACAATCAATTCATATATTTGAATTTATGTGCAGTCATTACAAATATTGGGACTATTTTAGTCATTTTATCACATTAAAAAAAATTAAAAAAATTATTTAAAAAAAAAAAAAAAAAGGTTGACCGGTTTTTTGACCGATTGAACCGGCGGGTTGAACGGTTTAATTGAAAAACGGGTTTTTGGGGATTGAACCAGCCGGAGAGGGGACCGGTTCCCGGTCCAACCGGTTGAACCGGCCGGTCCGGTCCGGGTTTAATAACAATGATCATATATCTTTAAATTAAAAATTTTCTACTACTTTTCCTGAAAACAATTAAATCACTAATCAGTATTAAGAAAAGATTGTCCCTCGTAGATTCAAGAATTATGTTGTATGTAAAAATCCCAAGTTATCAAACAAAATCCTGCTAATCGAAAATAAGTTTTTATGTGAGATTGTAGTTTATAAAACTTTTAGTAATTGGTCTGTATTACCAGGAATCAAAAGTTCATCGCATGAAATATTAACTAAGCATGGCTTGTTAAGTTATGAACATTACAGAGTTCTATTATCAGATACACCTTAGCAATTTCACGTAAGGTGATTATTATAGGGCCAAATACATATCATATTTTTAAAAATTGGCCGTTGGATTGGATGAACTGCTTATGAATTTCATATTCGTCAAAAATCACAGTGATCCAACGGTCAACTTCTAAAAAAAAAAACATAAAAACAAAATGAAAAAAACCAGGTGACATTTTAAAGAATAAAAAAGTCACAATTTTTCACTGTAACATATTCCAGAAATTGACCATTGGATCACTGTGATTATTGGCAACATAAAATTCATAAGTAGTTTATCTAATCCAACACACTCAATTTTTCAAAATATAATATCTATTTGGCCCTATTGAGATTACCTAATGTAAAATCACATAAGGTGCGCCTTATAATAGAAGCCCCGTAAACATTATATGTTTTTTTAGATATTTTTTTCCCCTTTTTACTTTTGTGCAAGGTTTGTTTGTCATCAGTAATTAACCAATATGGGTGTCCAAATCTGATTAAAATAAGAATTATGCCCATATAACTCTTTGTATTGAAATTCTTTGGACAAAACTTAAATTAAAGAGACAGAGATTGGGAAGATGACTGTGTGTCTTCCAACAAACCTATTATCTCTCTAACCTTTTTGAAGTGATTATTATTTCATTTTTTTTTTTTATCAAGTAGCATTTTAAACTTCGAAAATAAATTTGAAAAAAAAATAAAATAACGGGGAGTTATTTAAAGTGCAATATAATATTTTTAATTCAAGACTACAATTGCAATGCCTGCGGTAAATATTTGTTTACACAAGTACAGGTAAAAGCAAATAGAATCTGTGTTGGAGAGGAACTATTCCAGCTTTCCAGCTGAGGCAGAGGGCCTTGTTCACGCGTGTTTGACTTTTCATAGAGAGTGCAAATTACTGCAAGACTTTTTAGACAGCAACGTATATCAACTTTAAAGAAAAATAATGCAAAGAGGACCCGCTTAGTTTTTGGATTTCTATGCATTTGGAGTCGCACTCGCACTCTCGCACTCTCTCCTTTATTGCATGAAAGGAAAGCAAAAGGTTGTTGCAGTGTGAACAAGTAGACTTCTTCAATTTTTTTATACTATTTGATTGAAATCAGGCACACCAATCCATTCGTCTATCGATCAAGTCAAGTCTAAATTAGGATTTGAAACTAAATTAGGATTCGAGTCCGTCTCGACGGACCAGGCAGGTAGCCTATCAGAGTAAGGACCCTTTTGTATTAGTTTTCTTTTTTTTTTTTTTAATATCACTTTTGAATTTTAAAATTCTACTGCAAGATCAAAAATGATAATCACTTTAAGATGATTTGAGAGGTAATATGATTGATGGCAATTTCTTCTAATATGAAAATTTTGATAGATGAAGACATAATTTCAACATAATTTTAAAGAGATGTGAAGAAATAATTCTTTAAAAGTGATTTTAAATAAAAAGTTAAAACAAACAGACCTTTAACATGCTTTGGACCGGATAGGGAAAATCAATACATATAAAGAGAGTATCGACAGATAAAAGTAGCCATAATAACTTTTTTAACCTTTAAATTGCTCCCAAAAATGCATTCCGCTTTCAGAATCCAGAAGTTTAAAGCATTGTTATTAAACTCGGACCGGACCGGCAGGTTCAACCGGTTGGACCGGGAACCGGTCCCCTCTCCGGCTGGTTCAACCCTCAAAAACCCGTTTTTCAATTAAACCGTTCAACCCGCCGGTTCAACCGATCAAACCGGTCAAAAAACCGGTTAAAAAACCAGTCAACCCGGTTTTTTTTTTTTTTTAAATAATTTTTAATTTTTTTTTTAAGGTGCTAAAATGACTAAAATAGTCCTAATATTTGTAATGACTGCACATAAATTCAAATATATGAATTGATTGTACAAACATTTAAAAAAAATTATATTTTGAATCATTTATAGCTTTTATTCTAATAAATAATTAAATAAATACATAAATAATATATTTATGACGTCACGGTTGAACCGGTTGACCCTTAACCCGGTAACTTTTCCGGTTCGATGAACGGTCCGGTTTTTAAAACAATGGTTTAAAGGAATCTACTAGTACTAAGCGGGCGGGCGGGCGGGCGGGCGGGAGAGGGCGCTTAGCATTATATTGATAAAGCCTATGTCGACGGGCTCGCACATTAAATTTTGGGAAATTCGGTGGTAAGTCCTTGTTTACAAGGTTTTAATTGCTACGATTCTCCAAATAAGATTTTTAAGCAAAAGGTCCTTTTGGACACTTTCGGACACTTTCGGACAAAATTACCCATCTTCACGTTTAATTGGAGATGACAATAAGACAACTTAATGCAATATGCAAATCACGCACTGCTTGACGTGGCCTTATTAGGATAGGTTTGAAATTAATTATCATAATTAATTTGTCTTCGACAAATTTGAATTGTGAGTTTTAAATTCGAGCCAATTAAAGTCATCCACATAATTACAACATTCTATCCTAAACCTTGAAGAATGAGAATTATCCCTAATTATTTTTAGATTTTAGTACCCCTGTTTTATTTGAGATTAGTGTTTGGATTAGGCTTCTATTTCAATGAATTTTATGGAATGTGAATATAAATGTTTACTACATTCATTTGTTATGAGTTCCTAAGTGCTTTCGATGTTGTCTTGGCTGCCATATGACTGTGATTTTTTTGCATGTTGCAACACTAGTTACCGCATGTTTGTGTTGTGACCATAGTGTTTCTCTAAACCAAATTTGATTAGGGTTCCTACGTGGTTGCTTAGTTATGATGGGTGTCCATATGAATGTGGATTCATTTTTTTTCTCATTTGGCTACCCATCCATTATGTCCTACGTGCATTTGGATTAGTTCCTAGTCACTACATGTTTGTGTTGTGACCATAGTGTTTTCTCTAAGCCAAATTTGGCTAGGTTTCCTACGTGGTTACTTTGTTGTAATGGGTATCCCTATGAGTGGCTTCATTTTTTTTTTTTTTTGTTTTGCATTTAGCTACCCCTGCATTATCTTCTACGTGCATTTGGATTAATTTTCCAATCACTACATGTTTGTGTTGTGACCATAGTGTTTCTCTAAGCCAAATTTGGTTAGGGTTCCTACGTGGTTGCTTTATTGTGATGAGTGTCCATATGAGTGTGGCTTCATTTTTTTTTCTCATTTGGTTACCCCTGTATTATCTTCTACATGCATTTGAATTAGTTTCCCAGTCACTACATGTTTGTGTTGTGACCATAGTTTTTCTTTAAGCCAAATTTAGTTAGGGTTCCTACGTGATTGCTTTGTTGTGATGGGTGTCCATATGAGTGTGGCTTTATTTTTTTCTTGTTTGGCTACCGTTGCATTATTTTCTACATGCATTTGGATTAGTTTCCCAGTCACTACATGTTTGTGTTGTGATCATAGTATTTCTTTAAGCCAAATTTGGTTAGGGTTCCTACGTGGTTGCTTTATTGTGATGGGTGTCCATATGAATGTGGCTTTATTTTTTTTCTCGTTTGGCTACCCTTGCATTATCTTCTACGTACGTGCATTTGGATTAGTTTCCCAGTCGCTACATATTTGTGTTGTGACCATAGTGTTTCTCTAAGCCAAATTTGATTAGGGTTCCAACGTGGTTTGCTTTGTTGTGATGGGTGTCCATATGAGTGTGGCTTCCTTTTTTTTTTCTCGTTTGGCTGCCCTTGCATTATCTTCTACGTGCATTTGGATTAGTTTTTCAGTCACTACATGTTTGTGTTGTGACCATAGTATTTCTTTAAGCCAAATTTGATTAGGGTTCCTACGTGGTTGCTTTATTTCAAAAATTCTGGGTTTCTTTTGAAACAAGTTTGATTCGAACATGGTATATATTTGGAATGAAAGTATTTGCTTTATGTTTCACCCAATCTCACAACAATCAAGATTTACCGAATTAAATCTTATCAATAGTTAAAGTCTTTGGATGGAGACAAGGACTTTGGATGGAGCACATGCATAAAGAACTGGTGTGGTAAAGCCACGCTGTCCAGAATCCATCACAACACATAAATCAAGGTCTTTGGAATCCAAATACAGCCTCTTTCTTCAATTTTAATCCACAGTTTCGGTGCATACAAGTAGAAAGCTAACAAAATGCATAAAGCTCCACTCAGGGCCGGCCCTTGCCTTTTGCAAGGTAAGGCCGTGGCTTGAGGCCTCCAAATTTGGAGGGCCCCAAATTTTTTTTTTAGCCCTTAGCCATATTAGTCCCTTAGCCCAAAATTTGAGGCCCTTAGCCATATTTGGTTTACCGGCCCAAAATTTTTGAGGCCTTTACCCTTTTTACCTATTAGCCTTCAGCAGACACCAGTTCTTTTTTTTTTTTTTTTAACATACAGCCAGTGTTTTAAAAACCGGAACGTTCATCGAACCGGAAAAGTTACCGGGTTAAGGGTCAACCGGTTGAACCGCCGGGTTGAACCGTGACGTCATAAATATATTATTTATTTATTTATTTATTAGAATAAAAGCTATAAATGATTCAAAATAGAATTTTTTTTTTAAAATATTTGTACAATCAATTCATATATTTGAATTTATGTGCAGTCATTACAAATATTGGGACTATTTTAGTCATTTTAGCACCTTAAAAAAAATTTAAAAAATTATTATTATTATTTTTTTAAAAAAAACCGGGTTGACCGGTTTTTTAACCGGTTTTTTGACCGGTTGAACCGGTTGACCCGTCGGGTTGAACGGTTTTTTTGAAAATGGGTTTTTAAGGGTTGAACCAGCCGGATAGGGGACCGGTTCCCGGTCCAACCGGTTGAACCGGTCGGTCCGGTCCGGGTTTAATAACACTGCATACAGCAGACACCAGTTCAGCCTTCTCCACCGACTCCACGAGGACCACGACTCACAGTCCACTCTAACTCTCGTCTCTCAGCAGTCCCCACAACCAACTCCCATTTTTTTACTCCAATTTTCTCTCTCTACCCTACCCCACAGTCCACACAACATTGGCTTCTTCCTCTCTCTCTTTCTATTATACTAGTCCTCTGCAAAAATCTAAAATTTTATTTATTCAATTAGCACCAAGACACACTCCCACAATAGGTATTTATTTATTTTTTGTGTTTTTCTCAATTCTCTCTTTTTTCCTCATTTTATTATTACGATTATATTTATGACTTTATCCATGATATGTATGAATGGTAAAAAAATTATTATTATTACCAATTTATTGAGAGTTTGAGATTTATGATTTAGGGTTTTTATTTTTGGGTTCTAAGATTGCTATGGTAGAATGAATTTATTATTGTTATCAATCTATTGTGAGATTGGAATTTATTTGCATAAAAAATTGCAAGAAGAGCAATATTAAAATGATACGTTGCTGCTGATGCTTTTCTTGCTAAAAATGATGATTTTTTTAAGGTAATTAGGAAAAACAAATATTCAATATTTTTAAATTTATGTTTATATTTCTCTTGGGATTTAAATTTTTTTGTCTCTTGGAGTGGAGAAAAAGATTAAGTCAAAGATATTATTTTTCGTAACTGATGAAATAGTGACATCGGTCGGATATGTTATGTTATTTAACCCATTTTTTATTGTTGCATTTTCTATTAGTTTATGATTTTAGTAACAATATATGTTTCCAATTTTTTTGTGGTTACTAACAAAGTAAATAAATAAAAAATTGTAGGTAATTTAACATTTTACATGCAAATATTTTTTTATGTCAATATATAGGAGGGCCCCATTTTAGGAGCTCGCTTGGGGCCTCCCAAATCCCAGGGCCGGCCCTGGCTCCACTGCATCTGCGTGTCTAGCCAAAAACATCGTAAAGAGGTTCAACAATCGTTGATGGAGAAGTGCTGGAAAAAACAAGTAGAAGCAAATAACTGGCGAGACTACCAGACGCAATGAAAGATTTAAGTAATGAGGAGTTCCAGTGCAAAGAGAGAGAGGAGAGATTGTGTAGAAAGAGTTTTAGAGAGAACCCTGTAAAAGGTCAGCTTCAAGTTTTATGTGAGAAATAAAGGGCAATTATGTCACCAACAAAAATATATCTTTAAAAATTAGGACCTTAGCCAATAAAACTATTTTTAATAGGACTTTTGGAAAACAAATTCTTATAAGAGGACTTTAGCCAATACATAACTTTAAAATAGGACTTTTGGCCAAATAATCCTTAAATTTTCCAATAACTGAATTGAATATGAAAGTGTTTCAGAATATATGCATCCTCATACAAAATTTGCATGAACATGTAAGAACGACTTGACTTGAACAAATGAAGGTTTTAAAGCTCTCAAGACAAACAAACACAAAAAATGAAGCCTCAAGTCCATATCTCCCAAAGAACCTCTCTCTCCTATAGAAATTTCTCTCTAATAAAACTGATAAAACTCTAAAAGAATACAGTCCTCAAGTGACTAAGAAATACTGCAACCAAACTCAAATACTATGTCAGGTTCAAACATTGTGTTGTGAGAAAAACAATGGTAAAATAATCGAGATAGCCAAATTTGGAAAACACCTAAATTAGCAAACCAATAATGTCTTTCCAGAATGACCTTCAAATTCTACCATCATCCATATAATGAACACCATCAGATAATAGCAAATTTTTTGCCATAAACAATTGAGATAAGAATTCTTATGACAAGTGAAAAGTCAGTAGAATCATCAGATACCATGAGAGAGAAAAGCTTAAAAAAACACCCAGAACAAAAGAATAAAGAAAGAAGGAAATAGATTGAGGTAATGAGGAAAAACATGGTGGCCTATAATTCAACAGAATATATGAACATAGCTTAAACAGAATGGCAAGCACGATTCATGTAGGTGTTTACTTGTATTAACGGCTAAGAGTGGTTATTAAAACCGTGGTTTGAAGTTCATCTAACACAGGGAACATGAAGAACCAAAAATGCTCAAATTCAAACCGTGGTTATTAAAACCGTGGTTTGAAGTTCATCTAACACAGGGAACATAAAGAACCAAAAAAGCTTAAATTCAAATCGTCACATATACCAACTATGCTAGAGCAATTTTCTATTGTTCAAATTTCTACATCAATGATTTGTATAATCAATGATTTGTATAATCAATGATTTACAATCCTGAAACACACCCCCTACACCAAGAAATCCACTATGTTGCCCCAACCACAATTCTTACTTGAATAAAAAAAGTGTTCTCAAGAGATTTCACTAAAAATGAGTCCTTGAGTTTGAATACCGACACTTAAGCCTTTACCTCTACCTGTTTTGGTCCATGTTCTGGGAGCAGCAACACAAGCCCTTCATTCTGAGTAGCTTCCAAAGGAGATTTATAGCCGTTCTGATAAAACGGATTCGATGTCAATACCCGCACCTCTGAATTCCCATTTATCTCTAAAACTTCAGGCATCCCATTATCACACCCCTTGGACATACCCACATCAATTCGAATGGCTCTATTTTCACAAACGCCATTAATTCCAAACTGTTGAATCGTATGACCCATGATCATCCTCTTTGCACCAGGAATTGTCGCAAGAACATGTTCAAGAGCTGAACAATCACAATTTTTCTCCGCTTCCTCAGAGAATTTCCTTAACCAAACCACCGAATTCCTCCCTCGAACATTATGCGGCGAATATCTTCCCTTCAGCCCATTAATATAATCTCTCACCTCTTCATTAATCCTTTCCAACCCGTAATCAACATGTGTTGCTAAAAGACCTCCATGAACAAATACAGAGTCACCAATTATCAAGACAGTCAGATTTTGCGATAGAAATCGATTCGCAATAGGACCATCCGGCCGCAATGCGGCAATTCTTGCCCTAAATCCATGAAAAAGCTCTTCCTTAATATTCACAAATTTTGAAGGTATCCCTTCAAAAAGGTCTTTGGGTTTTGCCAAGCCATGACAGAGACCCTTCATTTTATTACCAACACAAAACCAACCAGCCCACATTGTAAACTCATCGATACCAGCTCGCGTTACATACCTAAAATCAGCATCCACGTTCATTATCTCATGATTCCCGTTCATAGTAATAATCGTTCCACCACTCCTCGACGCCTCGCGCTTCAATTTCTCGAGAAAGTAGAGGATTTTGAGCTCGTCACCGCCGCGGTCGAGCACGTCGCCGATCTGGACAACCGTGGTGGACCCGCCAATCCAGCGATCGGCGCCGTCGATAAGGCCCGCGAGCCTTAGGGCTTCTTTGGACTTTTGAAGGTCGCCATGGAGGTCGCCGATCGCAATCAGACGGTCAGGAGATGGGTACTTGGTCTGCAATGGTGAAGTGGAATTAGGGGTAGGATTGGAGTTAGGGTTAGGGTTAGGGTTATGGGATTGAGGCAAGAAGAGGCCACTGACTGAGAAGTCGACGAATGTGTCTACAAATGAAGAGACAAGGTGAGGAAGGTCTCTGCATATTGAGTCTTCCATCTCTCTCAAACTCTCTCCCTCTGCAGACTCTCCCTCTGCAGAGAAGGCCCTCTCTCTCTATATATATATATATCTCCGTCTCTCCGTCTTCGAAGGAACTCTCTCTTCTCTTTTGAAGTCCAATTGAAGATTTGCAGGAAAAGTGAACGAAAAAAGGAACACGGAATCTCAGATTCTTCTAAGCACGTGTGAAATATAAAGATTATGAACCGCCCCACTTGGCAAGAGTACATTGGGAAGGGACTAGAATTATCAATTAGAATAAAACAGTTCTATTATTCGTCCGCCCTTTTATCCTTACTCTTTGTTTTTTTTACTGTATCCCAGCTTGAAACAACTATTTCAAAAAATCGACCATTAAATTTAATATTCTACTTATATGTATTATAAATATAAAAAATTATATTGATCCAATAGTCGATTTTTCATAATTTTTTCATTATTATTTACAATTTTTTCAAAATTGAAAAACCGATCATCGATTTAATGTGATTTTTTGAAATTTTTTTCAAAATTGCAAAAAGCAGTCATCAAAGATGGGTACTTCCTCCGAATTGTTTTTTCTTTTTAATTTTATTTTATTGATATTTTCTAATTTGCTATCATTACTTATTAAATGTGATTTGGCTATTCATAAATTGGTGATTATGTACAAAATTGGTAATTGTATAAATATTAGGGATTAGTGATCATTAACAAATTTGGAAATTCCTTTTCAAAATGGTAATTATGTGTTATTAAATGAAATTTTCGTCAAAAATTATATTTCCGTAAATATTTCAATGTGAGCTTCATTTCCGTAATTAATTGAAACCTCAGTAATATTGAGTTAAAATGTCAATTTTTAAAATAATGGTTAGTTTGCTCATAAAATCTTTTGAAGATTATAGGATATATTAAGGTTTGAATTCTTGTTCCTATTATTATTTTTAAAACTACCTTCATTGTGTAGTTCACTAAGTTCAGTAGACTTCTTTAGAAAATATGCTCTAAATATCCTTTATATGCATAATTTATCAAAATTTTAAGAGCATTTTACATCAAAATTCCTAAGTTTCCCAAAAATTACAAATCTAAACCCAGTTTCAAAACATTTACTTCCCTAAACCTCTATATTGAAAATATGATGTTTTTACCCTTCTAACGGTAATTTTTTTTTTTTTTTTTAATGTTTTCACAGAATATCCAATTTAACACATAAACCCCAATATCACACATAATCCCAAATTTTGTAAACAATACCTAGTACCCATAATATGTAATAATCCTTGAGTTTCCTTAACAATAGCAGATCCCAAATTTGCTAACAATTCCCAACTTTGCTAATAATACTGAAGTAAAAAGGGTATTTGTCCACAATCATTACTCCAATTATACATCATATGATGTCTTAAGCTGTCAAATCAAAACTTTATGAAATATAAAATATACGTAATACCTAAAATCACACACAATCCCCGAAAAAATATATACGATACTCAATTCTCATTTAATACGTAATTTCCAATTTAATTTTTTTACACATAATACCCAAAATTTTTAATAATTCTCAGTTCTTTATATGTCATATGAAATGTTTTCTTGTCATAGCAAAATTTATAATCAATCATTACAAATCTTAATATCAATTCAAGAAGGAACTTAATTCCATTTTTTAATGTTTTTTTTTCTTTTTGGATTAAATTAATCAATTTTTCAAAACCCAAAAATTATCTCTCTTCTAGTCTTGAAACCATAACCTTTGTCTTAAAATTTTGATTTTGATAAGTCACCATTGATATGGAATGAAGGTGTTGTGCTCGATGAGGGAGAGAGAGAGAGAGAGAGAGACGGGGTAGTGAGAGAGTGAGGCTTGTCCGCCGGTATAAAATGTTTTCAAATCATTATTTTACTTTTTTAAAATTTGTAATAAATGTGATTTGACTATACAAAAAAAAAAGAGATTATTAGGTATTCTTAATAAAAATTGGGTTTCATATACAGGATGGGGAATGGGTATTCTTAATAAAATTGTGGATTAATTAAGTAAAAAGTTGGGAATTTGACTGTTGCAAGGGCAGTTTGGAAAAAAAAAAAAAGTTTTGTAAATGTTTTAAAACTAGGTTTATATAGGTAATTTTTAAACTTAGGAATTTTGAGGTAAAATGCCCATATTTTAATCATGAATTTGTATTTATTTTTTTATTAGGGAATTAATATGGTTACAAATTTCAATAACGGATTTGTATTTTTGGTGAGATAATTAATTAGGTTTTGGAAATTTTAATATTTGGAAAAAATATGAAATTAGAAATTTGTTATATATTTTTTATATTAATAATAAAACATTAAAAACTTTCTTATTAAAATTATAAGTATTATTAGTTTTGCATTAGACATCGATTTTTTGCATCCACATTAGCTGACTATTCATTAAGTTTTAATAAGATAGATTATATTCTACTGCCATCACATCCCCACTAGTGTTGTGCGTTTTTTAAAAATGGCACTCCAAGGAACTAGGCACTTGGTCATGCATTTTGGTTAGTGGGTTGGAGTAGGGGTGGTAAATGCGACACGATCCGAGAATACGACATGAACCGTACACAAAGATAGCGGATTTGGATTATTCCTAATCGTGTTCGGGCCAGAATCGGATCGACCCGCTTAACTTGTGTATTTAGGCATGTCGGTTTCATATCAATCCGTGTAACCTGAAATTGACATGCCGTGACCTACCTAATATACAAGTCATGTTCGTGTCGACCCGACCCATATAATCCGATTTTACCAGTATAACTCATTTACCCATTTACCCGTGTAACTTGAAATTGACCTGTTGTGACCCACCTATGAGATGCCTTTTATAGACATTTATTTATACTTTTCGAGATGTGACGTTGATTTCAGGTGGAAGACTATATTTTCATTATGATGGTTGTTGTCATATGAACTTTTTTTGGATGCTTATTTTTAAGATTTTAATTTATAATTTCATTTTGGGATGATTTTAATTCATGTAGTATGATTTTCATTTTGAGATGTTTACTTAAACTGCATTGATAAATAAGTAATTTATATGATTTTTGATGTTTAAATATAAGTAAAAAATAAGCAGGTTTATTTAAGGTTAATTGGGTTATAATCGTATTTGGTTGTTCGTGTACTCGTGTTGACCCAAACACGACCCAATTATTAAATTGGTTTATTAGATTAGGTTCATGTCAACCCAATTATAAACATGTCGTGTTCGTATTTGAATTTCTGACCTAATTAATAAACAGGTTGTGTTCGTGTTGACCCGTATACTCGAATACATGCCTCTTGACACGACATGAATCCGACCTATTTAAGCCAATTACCACCCCTAAGTTGGAGATGCTCTACTCATTTATTCAAATTTATATTTATTTATTTTTTATTATATTTATTTTTATATTTTTTTAGTAGGGGTTAAAACAAGGGGCAACCGGAAGCAAACTTGACCCCAAAGTTCCAAACCCTAAGCCCTCTCATACACCAAAGCCCTAAACCCTTGCTGGTCAGGAGGGACAGAGAGAGAGAGAGATGGATCACATAGCAGCAATTGAAGAGCAACTTGTGTCGGAGAGATTGAGGCGAAAACTGAACGAAGTGAACGAAGCTGCTCAAACCCATCTCTCTGGCATCCAAGACCATGTCAATTTCACTCTTCAGGTCGGCTTCCCCCGCCCCCGCCCCCGCCCCCCCCCCCCCCTCTCTGTCTCTATATATATGTACATGCATGCGTGTTTGTGTGTATATCTACCTTTGTTATTGTTTTCACCTCTCTTTCTTACCGGATGTCTTTGAAGGGACTTCTACTCACTTTCATTGCTTGGGAAAACCTGGTAAATAAACGAACCAAAAAAGCTTAATTACTGGGCTCTGTTTGGTTGCTGAGAAAAAAGTAAGAGAAACGAACCAAAATTTTAATTTTTTGGGACCGTGGAAAACAAACCTTTACTCAAGTATGCCTAATAGGCTAGTACAACAATTTGGCTCAGCTGAGTCTTTTCGTAAATCTCCTTCCTTGATGTGCTCTCATCACTGACCCTAACATTTTTTAACTTTATTTCTTATTTTCTCGATCCCTTCTCTTGGTTTATTTTCTCAACAAGTTCTCTGTTTTTTTTTTTCTTGATTAAATCATGCTCCTTATCATCTAAGAGATTGTCTGAATGATGGTTGTATGCAGCAAGCGTACTTCAAATGCGCGTATGAGTGCTTTGATAGGAGAAGAAGGCAAGAGGAGATTAGCAACTGTGTAGAACATTGCAGCGTTCCTGTTGTGAATGCTCAAAGTCTTGTTGAGAATGAGATGGCCAAGTTTCAGGTAATCTTCTTTCCCTTTTTTTCTTGCTATATATATACCTATATGTGCGCCTGCCTCTGCATATTAATATGTGGGATTTTAAGATTGCTTTGTAGTCGGGTTTTACTTATCCTAGTTGATACATGTAAATTGATATCTAATTATCGTTATCAACACCACTCTTGTCCCTTTTACCAGTTCATGGGTTAAGTTTTCTGCAATTTTCAATGTGATTTATGGGGTTTGTTCTACCACATCCATTTATTAATGATTCATTTGGACCTTGTTTTCATTTTTGTCCTAAAAATCGGTATGCACCATATGCAAATTTTTCTCCTGCATAAAAACACGCTTTAGTCTCAATGAATGTCTCAAGTGACATCAGGAACTTCTGATGACTTGATTCTCCTTGCCATTAGAAATAATCAAGATAACCTTTTGCATCTTATATTGGTGAAAATTTTTCTTATCTATAGCTGATTATCATGTTGTGTGGCCTGACTTATTGCATGTTTGAATTATGATATAGGCATGATATTTTACAAGTTAGTATTTAGTAACATTACAGTGAAAACAAGAACTATGAAACTAAGAAATTTATTGCTCGTGTGATCAATGAATTTTTTAACTTAGTAGTTAGTACATGAACAATTAAGGATAAACTACCAATTCTTCAAAAGATGATGGTGTTAGGGTTTCTACAATGAAAATGTTAAATGATGAATATATAGAGATAATGATGAATCTATAGCTGTAGCTGTTTAGCAATCTGTTTGCTCTGTTCTTTCATGGATGTTACAGGCTTACAGAGAGACTTGAAGGCAAATATCGAAACAAATGAACAATAGGTGATAGAATTTCCATCTTCATTGCTAATCACAGCACACCACAACACAGTATGGAGTAAGGCTTGGGGATGGACTAGTGAGAGATGGATGAAAGAGGGAGGGTAAAATGTTAAGGGAGGAGGAATGGGAGAGTTATTTGAGATAGGGATGAATTAGGTAGAAGGTATACATTACGTGCATAGTAGGAAACAAAATATAGAACTCAATCAAGGCATAGAAAGCACAATTCTTGCTTTTATAACTGGTAGTGGACCATGTTGGTTATTTGTGTCTTTCCCTTTTAGAAGAATTTCACTATATCTTTTTTTTTTCCTGGGCAATTGTTCGAATTTAAAAGAGTCCAAATGACAAATCATTGATTGTTCATGTCATCATGTGACCTAGTGGAATGATCTTGGACGGCTGCTTCTCCTTTATATCTTTCTTGTCACACCCTATTAAATACTATATCCTCAAGTCAACTCGTAAATGGTGAAAAGGCCAAAGCATATCTGAAATCTGGCATGGTGGATCTCATGAGATTTTGGCAATATATACTGTTTGTTCCTTTCCCTAGCATATGTTGCCTTTTCCCCACTCAAGCTCTATGTTGAATTCAGCTCAGGTTTGTTATGTGATTTTTATTTCCCCCCCCCCAACTATTACCAACATTCTTGTCAATCATTGCTATTAACAGCTTATCATCACTCATCAGCATTCCAAATCTTCTCATGATACTTTGTTCATGTTTAATTTCCACTTTCCAAAATATTCTGAAGCATTGAACAAATCCTGGACTGTGAATTTGTTTCTATGAACAATATTTATGGCCACATGGCATTGGTGCAGGACATAAATTGATTGAGCTGGGGTTTAATGCTATATGGATGGTACTAATTTTATTACGAATCATGAAGTCATTTCTTTCAGCCAACATGCTCGCGAATTATTTTGTATTTATTAATTTAAAATCTTATATCAAATTTATGTTGGGGAATGTTACTGGTCATTCTAGCGATTTTTTCCCCCATACTGATGGTGATTACCGACATTTCTTCTGATGGATACAGGAAAGGATGAATAGGTCTCTTATGGTCTGCCAAGACAAGTTTGAGGAGGCCAAGCTCCGAAAAATTAGAACTGATGCCATGAATGATTTGGAGTCTTGCGTTGACCAATCAATTGAAGACAGCAAGAAGACGCTGCCACATCTTGTTGGAAGATTGAAGGCTTCCCTCTCCATAAATGACCAAGTCTGAAATGTCTTTTGACAAATTTTTACCCCTTTCTTTCTTTCTTTTTTTAAAGTGTGAAAATTGGTGGAAGACATTAAACTCTGTTCCGCGGCTCTTTTGGATGGCTTAGGAGATTTTTATTAAAGAATTACTAATTATGTATTTATTTCTATAAACTAGAAATTTTTGTTACCAATTGATGATGACATTGTCTAATAATGAGAAAACTTTTTTAAGGATGTCTTGTTGCACAAACACGTTTACTGGTAAGAAAATGAGAGTTTAGATGAGCTGGGAGTTTCAAATTATGTTTGGAGTCTTGGTACCATAGACCAAGAAGACAATTATTACAAATTTAGCTCTTCTCTGTATTAAATGTCTACAAATACTTTTGATGACAGTGCAGCGATTCTGAATTCTTGGCAACTGCTAGGAAAGTGGATATTTTGGAAATCAGAAATCGGGTCGTGTAATTCTCAACTTCTTTTGTGTGATTTGTCTGGGCACTAATAAGTTATTGCATACAAGCTTTCTGAGGGAGCTCCGTTAAAATTTAAGGGCTTGAGAAAAAGAGGATTAGAAGAAGATTATGCTACACTTATACAGATAACAATTGGTACTTGAATGCTAGAACGAGGGTTTAAACTTCCAAGCAATTGAATTTGGTAAATGAAGTTTGTTTCAACACTAACACTACTCAATGCCTAACTAAGCTAGCTGATTTATTTTATGTTATGAGTTATCACTACTTTCCCTTTCTCACCCTTGTACTACTAAACAGCCTACTTTAACCCATCTTGTTCATAGATAGCCAACTTTAAAGCTTGATCGTTTCTCAAGTTCAACGAAGCCAACCCTCAGTTCTTTAACTCTTAAGCTTGGTCGCACAATCTCCCTCTTCAATGTGGGTCATTTATATTTGTTGCTGTCCAGTTAGAAGATACTAAGAACATTCGTTCTCCAGTTAAGCACCCCCAAAAGTCCGCTGAAAAATAGAAAGGTTACGATTCTTGAATCAGTGTCTAACATGGAATGTTATCCAAAGATGAAGCATTCTCAATGCTCAAATGAATTCCTGAGGGTGACAAACAGTGCCCCTAATGATATCTTGTGAAACTTGAATAATTTGTGATGCTCAAGAAATTGACCATTCATATTTCTTAAACTATCCCTACACTATTTTTGGTGAATTCTTAGATAAACGCAAGCCTATTGCGAAAATTTATTAAAACTTTTTTCACATTTTTTTTTTTTTGTTAGGTTCTAATCAAGAACAACAAAATGTATATTTCAGAAAGCTATTGCAAGAACCATAATTTGTCACATAGTAGGGAAAAAAAAAGGACGGAAATGTTGTTTTCCACAAAACGACACCCATTCACATTTCTGATTAATTCACATGTAGTATATAAGATCAAGCCTTTGGCGTCATGCTTGTCTCAGCAACCTCTTGCTTGTTTTTCAGGTCTTCAAACTTATTAATAGCTACCTGAAGTTCATCTGTTCCTCCAACTGCTCTCATGGTGTAGAAATACACCCCAAAGACGAATGCTGTCAAGCCCCCAGCAACTACCAGGTTCTTGGTCTTAGGTGCAAGGATGCTAAATCCAGCCATTTCGTGATCACACAATCACAGTTTGCTGTGGTTTTGCCTTCAAAACTACAAACCAACCAAGCAAGTAAATTGAATTAGTCTCTCGTCAGTAACCCAAATACTGAATTGCACAGTAAAACCCAAAAATGCAACCCACATCAGTGGAAGGAATAAAGTAGGTTTATGCAGGTTCAACCAAAGTAGGTTTTTTCAGCATAGTAGAGGGCTTTTAAGCATAACTGAAAACTTAATGAAAACCCAACGGTTCACTAATTACATCAGCCCCAAGAGTATCCTCTTCAACCTGCTGAAAATGAAAACCCCAATCAATTTAGCAAAACAAAGAATTTTGGGTTTCAATTATGACATACTTATCAAGAGAATCTTCTTCCATCTAAAGGAGATTACTCGTCCATCCATAGCAGCCATTATCAATTCTACCAAGTTAGTCAGTTTTCAGCATTCACCTTGCTCTAGCCAACCTCAATATAGGTGATTTTTAATGGATCACCACAATTTGGAAACTTCCCTAATCTAAATGGCCCAGTCTCAATAGAGCTTTAGAAATGGACATATGGTCTATTGGTGCCCAGAAAATTCTGTTTCAAGTGTTTTGAGTCCTTGTTACATTAATTTGGACATGTTAAATCAAAAAAATAAAGGAATGGAGCTCTTGATGTGGCTTGCTGATATTCATGAATACAACGACCTTGAGAATGTGTTCTTCAACTTAAATAGCAGCCAAAGATGTTGTATCACAAAAGCCATGGAAAATTATTCAGTAATATTGACAAAGTCCAATGACCAAAATTTCGAAAGAGAAGAAAACCTACATTAACAATAACAATTTCTGTTTGAAATCTAAAGAGGATATACAAACCACCCAATCCTACTGAGAAATTTTCCTCATCATCAACAAACTAAATATATCTTCCGGCAATACAATCAAGGTAATTGGAATTAACTTCATACCAAAAGTTGATCATTTGCTTCATCCTAATTAACCTAACAACCATCTAAAAACAAAAAAGGCAAGGCAAGAATAAGTACCAAAGTAGCCCCATATATTCACAAAGGCGAATTTGTCCATTGCAAAACCCAACGAAATAATACAAACGCCATGGGAGAACCAATTAGGGCCTAACTGTGTACCATATATATATATATATATATAGCTATTCCATATTGCCCCAAACAATATTAAATCACAATTTCTCAACGTTTCAATTGCCAAACCAAAATCAAACCCATGTCAGAGCAAAATTAGCAGAACAGTAACAAGTTCAATGAACAATAATGAAATTAGGTTCTGTTTGGTTACCGAGAAAGTTTCGGAAAATAAAATATATAATTTTTCTAAAAAAAACTTTTTTCACTATTTCGGGTCCGAGAAAACAGAGAACGAAGATTCAAGATTTATACGTAACGGAAGATCGAAGATTCAAAACCTTTGAAAAATTTTCAGTTCCTTCATTTTCTCAGGAACCAAATAGAGGATAAAGAAAAATAAAAAAATCAAACGAGTAGAAAGCTGAAACGCACCTGAAATTCTGAAATTGAGGAATTACAGCAACAGAGTCCAAAACCCTAAGCCCAGTGAATGAGCTGTATCTACTATCTATGGTTTTGTATTTGAGAGAAGTGGTAACGTGGACATCTGATGAGGAGACACGTCAATCGTGGGATTGAAAAGCATCACTCATCATCTTATCGTGTCGTCAGGCTTGGATGATTGGGCTGGGTTCGGATCAGCCCAGGCCCGAAACTTGTTGCATGTTGGGCTATAGAGTGCTAGTTGTCCAATTTGGGATCGGGTTCATCTCGTTCCAGAATATGAAACCGACTTGATTGGACAAGCAAAAATGATTTATTTATTTATGGGTAATACAGATTTTTTTATTTTTTTTATTTTCAAAATTGCACTACAACTTCAGCTGCTGGTAGCTATATTTTGTAATGTCTCTATTTTTTACCATATATTTGTATATATAGGTGCAACATAATAGGATTATTAATTTTTATTAGATACATGCTAATATTAGGCGAAGTTATGCTTGGAATCCAGGTTAGTAATTTTCCAAATAATTTAGGCTGCGTTTGGATAAGCTACGACTTCCTGTTTTTTGCTTAAAAAAGTAGAAAAATAGAAGTTTTGGTAGTAAAGTATGTTTGGTAAGTCAAGTTGATTTTTACTACTTGGAAGTAACTACATAAACTTTCAAAATTTGTGGAAGTGAAAAAAAATTGATTCCACAACTTTTTTAAGTAGGAAGCAAAAAAAAAAAAAAACACGGAGACTTGCCATCGACTCCTCGGAGGTGGAAAAAAAAAGAAAGAAAAAAACCTCTCTCTCTCCCATCTATTCACCGTTTGCAGAAGGCAAATAAAACACGGCATGTTGGTATACACTCCATTGATGGAGCTTGATGCCGCTGCTCTTTCTCTCTCCGGCGATGACGAGATGATGGGTTTGAAATCTGTTGCAGCGGCATCATCATCGTGGCAGGCGACGGCCACGATTGTCGCCTCTCTCTCCCTCGCCGGTCACGACAGCCGTCGTCAGTCCGTCCCCTGTTGCAGCGACGAGATGTGGAGGGAAAAAAAAAAAAAGGGACGATGTTGATGGGTTCGATTTCAGCGGCGAGGATACCCCTGTTGCAGCGAAGATGCTGATGGGTTCGATTTTAGCGGCGAGGATACCCATTTTGGCTCTCTATCTCTTTTTCTCTCGATGCCACCATCCCCATCGTCACCATCATCGGCATCATTATCATGGTAGGCAACGCTGATGATGGGTTTAATTTCCCTTCCTCCTCCGCCGCAGCCCTGATATTCTCAATGACGTTCATTATCGAATGATGAAAGCTAACTTCTGCTGCTTGCTCTATCGGATCTGAAGCTAGCAGAGAGCAACACCGACAACAATGGAGGAAGCTCAATTAGATCTCATTAGATTTAGATTTACAGCAAAGGAATGGCAATTGGGAATGAATTTGGGGAAAAGGAGATGTGGGGGTGAGATTGATTTGACTGGATTTATGCCAGAATATTCGCCGGAGTAAGAAGAGGATGCGGTGGGTTGAGGCTCAAACTCTGTTATGCTATTCTTCTATTTTATTCTATTTTATTTTATTTTATTTTATTTTTTAAAATAGGTAACAATTGTGACTTCCAAACACACTTCTTACTTTCAAAAAATTGATAGTTGAAGCAAAAAGTTACTTCTACTTCCAAAATTAAAAAAGCAAAAAAATGGTAGCTTATCCAAACGCCACCTTAGTGATTTAAAAATTCATTTTTTTTCCTAAAATTAAATATTTGAGTAACTCTAAAAATTCAAGAATTTGGGGAACATATTTATTATTCATTAATAATTCTCGAACAATTTTTGTTTAAGCACATTTTTTTGAAAATTAAAAGTTTAATATTTTTAGAATTTATAAATTAGTTAAATATCTTAATTCAAATTAACAAATATTCAGTAAAAAATTATGCCTAAATAGTCTGAAATTCTACTATAAAAATGAATTAAGCACAATTCTTTTTCTTTTTCTTTTTTAACAAATTCATTTTAATTTAGCTGAATTTTAACTAATCCTTCAAATCATAAAATCAAGCCTTTGCTCAATCATCTTTTACCAAATCCCGAACTACTAACCATGATTGGGATAAAGATTTGTTAGAGAGGCCTTGATGTAAGCTATGCCAAATTCCGAATTATTAACTATGGTTGGGATAAAGATGAGTCCATTTCTTTTCCATGATAGGCTCCATTCTAGATTTACACGACAGGTTTCATTCTAGATTATGGATTTTTTTTTTTTTCACTTGCCATGTGAAACATCTTGAATTGATTTCGTTGTCATGAGATTTCAACCACACCCTGTTTAAAAATCTACTCGCACCATGTAGCTGAAATATTACTGCGTACTTTGCTGAAATAGAGGTAGAAAGACTCCTCAAAATACGTGCTTTATTGTTTTCAATCCATCTCTCCAACGTTATGCACGCACTTTCACTAATAAAAAAATTTGGCCTAGCTAGTCCATCTTACAGCTTCATATGACAATATATATTCTTCTCAATTAAGTTTTCTCACTTCCTTTATTCAATGAGTGAGAGAGGGAGAGGGAGAGAGAGAGAGAGAGATGTCTCGCATGTGAAAGAATGGCTAATTAATCTCTAAAGAAGGCAATAATGTTGAAAAAGAACAAACTCCCCGAGCTGATTAAAAGTAAAGCATTCTATAATTTAGAATTTATGACAGGATTACAGCCCACGTAGAATTTTCCAGTTGGTATGTCCTGAGGCGGAATCAAGGCTAGCATTGCGGCAACAAGTGCGGCATCATCGGCAGTGCGAGTGCCTTTTCCACGAGTCATAGACGTTTGAGTGAAGCCAGGACAAAAGCAATTCACGCTTAACCCACATCCCTCATAGCGTTTCGCCATAACTCTCGAATATGCATTTAACGCAACCTTTGAGACTGCGTAGTCCGTCCATATTTCCGGCCACCCTTGCCTCTTCCACGTCCCGCTCTTCACATTTTCAAGAAACATACTCACTACATCCTCGATATGCTTCTCTGAAAGTTTTTCATTTTCTAGTATCTCAATTATCTTAGGGTTTCTCACCTTCTGCATGTATGAAACAGTGGATATATTCATGTATAATTAGTAATCTAGTTAAAGTTGAACAACACCGAAGTTTACATGTGTACGTAGATACCCATATATATATATATATATATATATATATTAATTTTCTAATGGGTAGGTAGGTACACATATATACTTGTGTTTTTAGTTAATGTCCGAGGTTTTTTTTTTTAAATTTACCGTCCAATTGGATGGTCCTCTTATACATGCCATGCATGCTAAAAAATAAAAATCACAGTGTAAAACAATCGTAAAATGCAGATAATGAAAAACTATGATAATTGATGGATAATATCAAAATTTTTTATTTTAAAACAGACTGTCAAATCACTACATATAATTTTCCACCTTACGCAAAATTGCATCAAGTGATTTTTATATGGCCAAATACGAGTTGAAATGTTGAATTATGAATTTCTCAAACAACGAAATTGAGTTGAAATTAAACAATGAAAAGCACATGCCACATGGTATATAGTATTATTACTTACGTTTATTGAGCCTAGTCTTGAGCTAATATTAAGTATCCGGCTTACGGAATCCGAACGGCGTAACATGGGCAAGAGGGCCTCAATGAGCAACTTGGCTCCATAGAAATTGGTCTTCATCACTGTCTCAGCGTGCTCCACTGAATTCTCATTGATGTCATTGAAGGAGACGGCCGCGTTGTTCACCTGAATATTGTTTTTTGGAGGAGATTAGTGATTTTAATTAAAAGATAATTTGTTTAAAGTAATATCTTAATCATTTTTTTTAGAATGATCTTAATCAGATATTAATAAAAATGGATTTGCCCTCCTATTGTATCCGTCCCTTCTAGCGGAGTGGAGATCTTCTATTCTACTTGTAGTTGTATGTACCACTTTTCTATTCCCTCTCATAAAAATTCACCGTGATCTCCTGTGCTGCCAGTGGGAGAGCTATCTGTGCTCTCTGCAAGTTTTTTTATTTTTTTATTTTTAGTTTTGGTACGACTCTCTGCTATCAGATATCCAATATTCAATTATTACTTGCGTTTCCCAACATCCATAAAAAGCGCTCTCCACTGTTTTCTACACAAATATTCAATAATGAATTATTCTTTATGTTTCACAACATCCAAAACTCTCTCTCTATCTACCTCTTTCTCCGAAATTTTGAGGGGTTGTGATTAATTTGTCTTGTTTCTTGCAATAAAAAAATCAGCATGCAATACAAAAAACAATAGTACAAAACTATATATAGAGAAAAATGGTTGGTCTACTATCAATTTGACCATAAGTGCTAAGTGCTAATATAAGGTGCACATCATGCTTTTTGCATCAGGTGCCCTCTTGTAGAGTCACTTTCCGTATAAATTTTAGAAAATAAACCGTTGGATTAGATACCCCAATCATGTATGTCATGCCTACCAAAAAGCACAGTGATCCAACGGTTGGTTTCTGATAAAACTGATTGTGAAAAATTGATAACATTTTAAAGAACAAAAAAGTCACAGTTTTTCACAGTCAGTTTTCTCAGAACCAACCGTTGGATCACTGTGATTTTTGGCAGGCAAGACATACTTGATTGGAGTATCTAATCCAACGGTCAGTTTTCTAAAATTTGCACTGCAAGTGAATCTACAAGAGGGCACCCCTTATATATATTAGCACTTCTGTCAATTTAACTGTATAAAATAATTACTTCTTTCGTATAAAAGGAGAGACGCCCGCGCACGCTATACCTGAATTAATTTACCTCATTCGTAGTGTTAAAATGCAACATTAATAATTTTGTCATAATTAGTTTTTTAAAGTTATACAAGCAATTAATTCATTAAATAATTAGAATTTTAATTTTGTTTTTTTTCCTTTTGAGGTTTTTGACATTTTCAATTCCCACATTAAATCTACTTTTCTTTTTTTATCAGCCATGCTTATGGCAGAAGTTTCTTGCTAGCTAGTTCAAAAGTATAAGCAACTGTTACCTTATGCGACCATCTAAAGTATGTCATGCATGCAAGCCAAAAACATGGAATATTGTGTGCATTTACATCATAAATCGGAGAAAATTACAAATACTTTAAAACTAGGTCCTTGGGAATTGGGAGCCATGTAATCTGGCATTAATGAATTCAGTGTAAATTAAGTAATTCCAAGTTTAAATAATAATTGATATGGAAAATACAAATAAATAAATAAATAAAAACAATTGTACAAAGATTCCATTGAAAACGTACTCTCTACATTATTTGGTTTCTGATAAATATCTATTATAATCAATAGAATATATTTACACTGCATGATTTCCTAATTAATCAAGACCGATCCTGTCAAAGATGTATTAAATTCAATCAATTATAGTAAATAATTCTTAATTATTCAAGATTCTGTTGAAGATATTATCATTTTCTTTACTTAATTAAGATGATCATCTGTTGACTTTCTATCTAACATGTATTCATATTCTGAAAATCTCTTCTTTCACACACACACACACACATATATATAAACCTCAATATATATTTAATAAAATTTCCAAAATGCAATAATAATCTCTAAAAAAAGAATTTAATTTGCTCTGTAGTGGTTGTTGTTTTCTTAATTATCTTTTGAAATTAAAAAATAATAATAATTATTAATTTTTTTTTTAATAAAAAATAAAAATTATAGAGAAAATTGTGCAATTAATTTGGACATACCATTTCTTATTATGAAATATTTCTAGCTAGGTAGGGACCAAATATTGAGCACTGCATTACAAATCATGCATATGCAAGCAGTGGGGAATGTGTGTGTATATATATATGAGAGCTTCATGGTGTGTGATTAATCATGGACTTACAAGTATATCCAACGCTCCAAATCTCTCTTCAAACTGAGACACAAAGGTTTTGATGGAAACAGGATCCGATACGTCGAGGCACAAGAAGTGTACATGGAGCCCTTCACTTCTGAGCGACTCAACTGCCTGATGACCTCTTCTTGTATCTCTGGCTGTTAAAATTACGGTCAACCCCAATTCTGCAAGCCGTTTAACGAGCGCAAATCCGATCCCCTTGTTTGCACCGGTGACGATGGCAACTGTGTCCTTAGACCACCATCTGCATGATTCATGCAAACCACCATATGAGTATGAGAGAGAAAGAGGAAATTAAGATTGAGAGAGAGAGGTGTTACCTAGTTGAGGAGAGGGAAGGAGAAGAAAAGGAGGCCTCTTGTTCTTTTGATTCCATATTGGAAGAAAATAAATGTTAGAATTTGTAGATAGAGAAGAGAGAGCTGGATGGCAACTAATATATATAGAGAGAGAGAGAGGGAGGGGAGAGAGAGAAATTTTAGGCATGGTGTGATGGTCGCATTAAATAAGTGTAAGGTGCACTTGCATTGTAATTTAAAAAGAGGCCAGTGTGGACTATGGAAATAGTCAAGAGGTCAGAGTTGGTAACTCATAATTTAGCCACGTGGCATGAAATTTGGTTCCACACCTTTCAAGAAAGAAAAGAAAAGGGTAGACATATGAGTAGGTCATCCCACGTTGGCAATTTGTTATTATTATGCGTATCATAACTACTGCAAATGTAACGTATGTAACGATACTTGTCTTCCAATCAGGTTCGATTGAGTAGCCTCTTCCACACGAACCGTTAGGTTTAAAAATAAAATTTTAATTTAATTTTATTATTTTATGAGTGAGTTCATCATGTTTTTTTATTAAACTAAATACCAATAATTCTATAAATTAAGATATTAATGAACTTGTTTAAGATTTGAACCTAATTCTAGGTAGAGACTTCTTCTTCTTTTTTTTTTTTTACTCCTATGACGTATGCGTCTGTTAAGTCGCGGAGTAATCAAATCAGTAAAAAATCAAACTCGTGACCTCCGAATTTACGATTCGTTACAAGTCCGTCTATTACCACTGAACTACTACGAGAGGGGTATAGACTTCTCTTTTGATCTAATACAATAATAATAAATAAAAAATTAACTAAAAAATTCTAATAGATATATCGATCTCGATCCAATAACACTCGTTTGATTATTATTTGAGAAATTAAAAATACAAGGTGCGCAGCATTAATTAATACAAATATATTTTCAGGGCAATCCTCATCTTTGGTCAATCCTTGATAGATCATGGGAATGTAGGATAAGGTAATTTGAGAAAAAATAGAGGAATGAATGAACCACAGATATTTTTTTCTTAATTTCTTTCAACTTTTCCTTCCCACAGTCCACACATATGACATAACTTCATACATTTTTTTTCTTTTGTCAAAATTTCTCACTTCATAGCTAGGGATGTAATTGAGAGGGTTAGAAGATCAATTCGGGTTCAAACTCGAGGGATAAAAACTCTTAATTTGCCTAAAGTTCAATTCAAGTTTAAATTTAGATTGAGTCTGACTCGACTTACCTCGCAAATGAAAAAATTTTAATGCGAGATTTACTAAAAAAACGGAGATGAGAAGAAGAATAAAGAGATCAGCAATGAATGAAATATGTTTTTGCGACAATCGTCTCTTAAAGCTATTAGAAATATGGAATTTCTTTTCCAAATAATAGAAATCTATTTCTATTCCAAGCTAATTTACCCTTGAACAAAATAGTACTTATAAGGGGTACCACTTTCCAATGCACCCAAGATTAGGACTGCAACTTAGCTTACTGATATATCATTATATATAAAAAATGCTCTAAAGAAATTGAATAGGTTTTTTAAAAAAACAAAAAAAAAGAAAGAAGAAAAAATTTATTTTAATTAGGCACGTTTTTTTCTTAAAATAATTAACCCAAGGATATATATATATATACACGTACAATAATTACTGTTTATGCTTTGCATGCTTGGAATCCACAGAGAAAAAGTGGTTTTGGCATGCTTAAAAAGTTGATCGAGACAGACTGCAAGCATAAAAATGGGAATCTTATTGCTGGCCCTCTCATCCGTGGAGAGGAAAATATTTCGGTTGCTAACCTAGCCTCTCTTCCACTAGTATTTGGGATCTTACCACTATTATTATTATTATTATTTTTGGACATTCCTGCCTTCTTGCTGCACCACATTCGTACTATCTCCACCCATTGCTTCACCACATCCATACTAATACTATCCCCACCCAACTTTATGGTCATGCGGTTGATAAGCTCACTTAGACTAATTCCCCCAATGGGTTTTTTTTTTTTTTTTTACGGATGATGCTTATGATATTGCTAAGGTCAATTCTTCCCTTGATGAAACCACTAATGCCATTGTTAATTAACGGAAGTTTTAGAAAAAAATCTGAAAGTTGAAAACTTTATCTCGTATTAAATCTTTTTTCTGGTTGCTTTTCCATAATAAATTACCTTGTAAACATCTTCTCTTCAAAAGATGTATTGTTGAT